>QRFJ01007028.1:0-167874 GCA_006176705.1 Cocos nucifera
TGAAAAAATGGATAGACGAAGATAATAAGGCCAGATATTACATGTTGGGCTCGATGTCTGATGAGCTCCAGCGCCAACATGAAGATATCGAAGGACTGCTCGCCAAATGTTGGCTCACCTGCAGGAGATGTTTGGTGAACAGAGTCGCGCAGCCAAATATCAAGTCACGAAATGACTTTTTAAGGCTAAGATGCGTGATGGGCAGTCAGTCCAAGATCACTGTCTGACAATGATCAAGGACATGGAAGAGCTTGAGAAGCTCGGTGTGAAGTTGGACTTGGATCTGCAGAATGATATTATTCTGCAATCCTTGACTGATGCATATGGGCAATTCATCATGAATTACCACATGCATAAACTTCAAAATTCCTTGGCCGAGTTGATGAATATGCTGGTTACCGCTGAGCTTTCTATGAAAGGTTCTAAAGGCTCAGTTCTTGCTATGGAACGGACTTCTTCCAAAAGAAAGTCTTATGGAAAGAAAAAGAAGTCTGTGAAAAAGCAAAAGGTGGAAGGATCAAAGAAGAAGAAGGCAGAGCCGAAGAAAAAGGTCGATGGCAAAGGAAAGTGTTTCCATTGCAACAGCGACGGCCATTGGAAGCGGAACTGCCCTACTTACCTGGCCACCCTGAAGAACAAGAAGGAAGGTCCTTCTGGAGGTATGCTCGTTATTGAGTCTAACCTTACGGTTTCTTCTGCATCCAGTTGGGTGCTTGACTCTGGTTCTAGTGCTCATCTGTGCACTTCCATGCAGGGTCTTGAGGATAGCAGGAGGCTGAGGGATGGAGACATGATCCTACGCATCGGTAATGGAGCAAGAGTTGCTGCAGTGGCCGTGGGAACATACCCTCTTCGATTACCATCTGGTTTAGACTTAGTTTTGAAAGACTGTTATTATGTGCCTGCAGCTAGCAGGAATTTGATTTCTGTTTCATGCTTAGCACTAGAAGGCTATGTGATTACCTTCTTTAAGGACCATTGTAACATTCTTTATGAAAGAAATAAAATTGCAAATGGTTTCCTTATTAACGGTCTTTATCAGCTACATATTGATGTACCTATTTCTAACTATCGAGCAAAACGTGAATGCCAAACGACCTAGGGATAGTCCAAATGATAGGATATCTATGGCACCTGAGATTAGGTCATATAGCAGAAGATAGGATTCAACAAATTGGAGAAAAATGGGCTATTGAGTCCATTGACTTTCGAGTCATATCCAACTTGTGAATCTTGTCTTCAAGGCAAAATGACTAAACTTCCCTTTTGTTGGACATGGGGAAAGGGCCACAGATCTCCTTGCCCTAGTACATACTGATGTGTGCGGCCCATTTGATGTGCCGGCTAGAGGCAATTTTGTCTACTTCATTACCTTTACCGATGATCTGTCTAGGTATGGGTATGTGTATCTTATGAGACACAAGTCTGAAGCTTTTGAAAAGTTCAAAGAATTCAGACATGAAGTAGAAAAACAAACTGGAAAACCCATTAAGGTTCTTCGATCAGATCGAGGAGGTGAATACCTTAGCCGGGAATTCCTAGACTATCTCAAGGAAAAATGGCATAGTCTCTCAATGGACTCCACCAGGAACACCTCAACTCAACGGGGTTTCAGAATGGAGAAATCGGACTCTATTGGATATGGTCCGATCCATGATGAGCTTCACAGACCTTCCTGATTTTCTTTGGGGACATTCATTGTTAACTTCAATTTATCTACTGAATAGGGGTTCCCTCTAAAACCGTTCCTACCACACCGTATGAGATATGGCACGGTAAGAAACCAAGTCTGAGTCATCTCAGAATTTGGGGTTGTCCGGCTCATGTCAAAAGACAACAAGCGGACAAGTTAGAGTTTAGGTCCTTCAGAGCTCGATTCATAGGATATCCTAAAGAGTCATTAGGATACTATTTCTACATTCCAGAAGACCACAATGTGATTGTGAGTCGACATGCCATCTTTCTTGAAAAATAGTTTATTCAAGATAGCGGCATTGGAAAGCAGATTAAGCTTGATGAGAAAGTCTCACAAGTACAACGAGCTAAGGACCAATTGGAACCAAATCAGGTTGAGCCAATAAGAACACTACCTCCTCCACCTCGTAGATCGGAAAAGAGTTTTCCATCCCCCTGAAAGATACTTAGGTATTATTTCAGAGGAAGTAGAGGAAAATGTTCCTCGTAGGTAATGGTGCTCATGGTGATGATCCCAAAACCTACAACGAGGCGATATCAGATATCGACTCCGAGAAATGGCTAGAGGCAATGCAGTCAGAAATTGACTCGATGCACTCAAACCAAGTCTGGACCTTGGTAGATCCACCAGAAGGTATAGTACCTATTGGGTGTAAATGGATCTTCAAGAGAAAGATTGGTGCAGATGGGAATGTGGAGACATTCAAGGCTAGACTAGTGGCAAAAGGTTATAGTCAACGCGAAGGCATTGACTATCAGGATACCTTTTCCCAGTGGCTATGCTAAAATCCATCCGCACATTGCTTGCCATTGCAGCCTATTTCGATTATGAAATATGGCAAATGGACGTGAAAATGGCATTCTTAAATGGATATCTTGAGGAAGATATCTATATGGAACAGCCGCTAGGTTTCACATCCAGTGATACTGATCACAAGGTTTGCAAGCTGCAAAGGTCCATATATGGACTTAAGCAAGCATCTCGGAGCTGGAACAACTCATTTCAATGATGTGATCAAAATGTTTGGTTTCATCAAAAATGAAGAGGAACCATGTGTCTTCAAAAAGGTCAGTGGGAGCGCTGTTGTCTTCCTCGTATTGTACGTGGATGACATCCTCCTTATTGGGAATGATATTCCCATGTTGACGACAGTCAAAATATGGTTGTCCAAGGAATTCTCCATGAAAGACCTAGGTGAAGCATCCTTTATTCTAGGAATTAAGGTCTATAGGGATAGACCGAATAGGATGCTAGGACTTTCACAGAAGATGTACATAGAGGAAAGTACTAAAGAGGTTTAGTATGGAAAACTCTAAGAGGGGATTAATACCCTTCAGACATGGTATTCATCTTTCCAAGAAGATGTGCCCTAGCACACCTGAGGAAATAGAATGCATGAGCAAGATCCCTTATGCTTCTGCAATAGGGAGCCTCATGTATGCCATGCTATGTACACGACCTGATATAGCCCATGCTGTGAGTGTCACAAGCAGATATCAGTCAAATCCAGGTGAAGAACACTGGACTTCTGTGAAATGTATCCTTAAGTACTTGAGAAGAACTAAGGATATGATGTTGGTCTTTGGTAATGGAGAACTCCAAGTCCAGGGATACACAGACTCGGATTTCATGTCCGATGTAGATGATCGAAAGTCGACATCTGGGAGTCTGTTTGTGTGCAATGGTGGTGCTGTCAGCTGGAAGAGTTCCAAGCAAACCTGTGATAGCAGATTCCACCATGGAAGCAGAATATATCGCTGCATCAGAGGCTGCGAAGGAAGCATTCTGGTATAAGAAGTTTGCTGCAGAAATTGGAGTAATGCCATCAGATGCCATTCCTCTATACTGCGACAACAATGGCGCCATAGCCCTTGCTAAGGAGCCGAGGTCTCACCAGAAATCCAAGCACATTGAGCGGCGATACCACCTCATCCATGATTACCTCGAGAAGGGTTACGTCGAGGTCAAGAGAGTCGACTCCACAGACAATGTGGCAGACCCACTTACAAAGCCGTTGGGCCAAGCAAGAAGATCGAAGCCCACCTTGAGAAGATGGGACTTAGACTTGTAGCCAATTGGCTTTAGGACAAGTGGGAGATTGTTAGATATATGTGCCCTAGAAGCCAGAATTGGCTGACACTTGTAATACACTTCTAGGGGCAAAATTATAATTTTGACTAAAATCAATAAAATGGGATTATTTTCTATCACATATGTGTATTTAGTGTCTGTGATACATCCTTTGAGTTAATGGTAATGATAATTCATATTTTCAAGAGTTGAAAATTTAAGACATGAATAATCATTATTAACTCATAAAATGCTCCCGACCATAGGATCATCACGAGGATGGTGATTGATCCGGAAGGTTGGTGTACAATCGCTTCTCTTTAGTAGATGAGTCTTGAGTCTATGGTGTGGAGACACCGGAGCGAGAGTATAGGTACTCGTTAGAGAACGAGGGCACTGAGCGTGACCACCTCGAGTAGTCATTAGGAAGTCTACCTTCTCGTCAATGACTGACTCGATGCTGCAGTGGTGTGTCTGGTTCTTTGACCTGAGGTGCATCGGTAGTTCACCTTGAGGGTGTTATAGTTTGACTACACCATAACTCGATCTCCTAGCCATATGGAATCCTGAGGTGTATGTTGGCTATAGCATGTTCATTGTAGGAACTGGATTGCATCAAGATGGAATCTATCTACCTCGGTGGTAGAGGAGCAGCCCTATGATGATCATGAGAATCAAGTCCAGAAGCCCATGGCCATGGCAGAGTGAAATAATAGAAAGAGTTTCTATTTAGGTTTTCACATCGGACTTGAATCGAATGATTACATCATATGACAGAAACTAGGGTTTGACGAGTTCACCTTAACCCTAATCTGATCGGGGCTCAAGATAGAAGAACTTAATCACACAGGTAGCTGCACCAAGAGGTTCGCATTCAGCTCTGATGGGTTGCCACCATATACTGCTAGGTGTCACTGGTGGATTTTGGGAGCAATTAGAATGATTTAGATGATCGATCATTCTAGCTGTTCGAATCAGAAGAGTTCTGATCCATCGAAAGGAGTTTCGATGATGTCGATGATAGAGATCATGACATATTCCCATTACCATACAGAACTGAACCTAACTGGGTCACACAAATAAGGGTTTGAATCTGGTGATCATCAATTGAACTAATCCAGTTCAATTGATCTGAATGAGATTCAATTAGGTTCAAGAAAATGGTGCTAGCACTCGATTGAACCTAACGTTCTTCTTTTACTATCATAAATAGTTGTCCTGACTGAGCCAAAAGAGTTTGTGCTCAATCAGAGGCCTTCACCTGGTCTGACTAGAGCCTATCCAACTCAAAAAAGGGTTGTCTTATTTTGTAAGACAATACCTGCCATTTTTGGTCACCTGCCATTTTTCGTCCTTTGATTTTGGTCAAAAGTTGACCTTTGACTGATCAAATATTGACCATTGACACTTTGACTTCTATCCATGTGTCATGCACATATTGGAGAGCTGGTAGGGGCTTATTCTCCTACCAGAACCTAGCAAAGAGGAGGGCGCACGCCACCCTTGGCTGGTGTGTGCCCAAGTTGTGGCATGCACCCAAGTTTGAGGCACCCAGGAGTCCCTGTTGGACGGGGACTCCGTCTCCTTTTTGGATTTCGATTAGACTTCTCCTAAGAACCAAGTTTGACTGATCTTGGATGCCATCTAAGGAGGAATCCAAGGAACTCTATTCCCACCAATCAAATTTAGATTCGATTTCACAAAGGGTTGTGATTGGCTGGAAAGAAGAGGTGTTGGATCATGCATAGTCTATAAATAAGACCCTACGCCTAACCCAAAGAGCATCCGAGAATTCTCCATACCCCAAGGCTGGTTCTGTCCTCCTCCTCCATGCTAAACCCATCTTCTCCCTCTTCTCTCCATGCCCAAAGAGGTTTGGGATCCAAGTTGGTGCAATCCAGATGAGAGAAAGACGACAGATAGCTAGAAGGCTGTGCTCTGTAAAGGACAACTACTAATCTTCAAAAGATGTTTTGAAGATCCTCCAAATCAGATTCAGATCTAATTTTTGGAGATGTGATAGAGAAGAAGAGGATCTCTAGATCTAGTCCGAGTGGATACCGATAGAGGCCAGGCACTTATGTGGCTAGATCCAGAATCTTCTGCTACTTACAGGATCATCAACGGATAATAGGATTATCCTACTTTAAGGTAAATTAAATTTGATTTAATTTATCTAGATTTTACTTTTATTATTAGAATAATAAGAATCAAATATGAAACATCCCAGATCTAATTTGGATCAAAGAGAAAAAAATTTGAAATATATCTCTTGATTCGATCGGATCTAAATGAACCTGGTCCGAGAAATCAGAATTTTCCCTTCAGAATTGTTTGCTTATGTATTGTTCTTTATTATGTAGATTAAATGGCTTCTTCACTTTCATTACATTCAATTTTGGATTCAAATAAATTGACTGGTCAAAATTATGTTGACTGGTTGAGAAATCTTAAAATAGTACTCAGTCAAGAAAAACTCTTCTATATTTTTGACACCCCTGATCCTAAGCCATTAGAAAATGATGCCACAGATGAAGATAAGTCCACATACAAGATGTAGCAAAATGATTCTCTTACTGTCAAATGCATCATACTTGCCTCTATAAATAATGAATTACAGAGGCAGCATGATAGCATGGACACTCAATCCATATTGCTCAATCTAAAAGAGCTTTATGGAGAGCATAGTAGGACTGCTAGATATGAGATATCTAAGCAATTATTTCATGCAAGAATGATAGAAGGAACATCCATACAAAATCATGTTTTGATGGTAATTGACCTAATCACTCGATTAAGTCAATTAGGTTTTGTAATGGATGGAGAGTTAAGTCAGGATTTGATCCTGCAATCACTTCCTAGAATCATTTTCTTAGTTTGTCATGAACTATCACATGAACAAACTGAATTCTTCATTGCCTGAGCTGTTAAATATGCTCAAGATAGCAGAAAGCCATATCAAGAAAGATAAGGCTCCTCTTCTTCTTGTGGAAGGGATCTCTAAGAAGAAGGCAGGCAAAAAGGGTTCAAAAAGAAGGTTGAATCCTAAAAGTGGTATAAATAAGAAGAAAAAAGGGAAGAAGGTCTCCGGATAGATGACCTATTTTCACTGCGGCAAAGCAGGTCATTGGAAGAGAAATTGCAAGGCTTACCTTGCAACCATGAAGTCTGGTGCAAATAATGCACCAAAAGGTATGTATGAGATACATACTATATTATCATTAAATTCTTCCATTTCAAATTCTTGGGTATTAGATACCGACTGTGGTTTTCATATCTGCAAATCTTTGCAGGGGCTGTAGAAAATTAAGAGTTTGAAGAAAGGTGACTTCAAAGCTCTATGGCGCTGGAGGAGATTCTATCCAGGCAGAAGCTGTAGGGACAAAATATATTGAAGTTACCTTATGGAAAGATCTTAGAGCTTACAAATTATTATTATATGCCTAAGATCATTAGAAATATTATATCTATACCCTTGTTATTAAAACAAGGTTATAGTCTTAATGTAACGAGCGAAGGTTGCTCGATCAAATATTCTAATGAAAATATTTGTTTTGGCATATTTAGCAATGGTTTGTTGACTCTATATTTGGATGACAATATATTTCATATTGATGAAAATAGAAAACATAAGAGAGATGACATAAATAATACTTTACTTTGGCATTGTCGATTAGGTCATATTAGTGAGGCTAGGATTAACAAGTTATACAAAGAAAAGTTCTTCGATTCTTTTGATTATGAATCATTAGGAACTTGTGAATCATGCCTCATGGGTAAAATGACCAAGATTCCATTTAGTGGACATGGAGAAAGGACAAAAGAGTTATTAGGACTTGTACATATAGATGTATGTGGTCCTATGACAACTCAAGCCAGAGGAGGATACTCTTATTTTATAACATTCACTGATGATTTATCTAGGTTTGGATATGTGTATCTTATGAAATACAAATCAGAAGCCTTTGATAAATTTAAAGAGTATCTTTGATAAATTGTAAACTAGACAATGTATAAAAATCCTTCGATCTGATCGAGGAGGAGAATACTTATCTTGAGTAGTTAAAGGGATTCTCTCTGAATGGATATAATTAAATGGTGTATCAAAAGGTACCTATGATGTGCTTCACTGAATTTACCTAGGGTCATGCTCTGGAGACTGCAATTTACATCTTGAATAGAGTACCTTCTAAATCTGTATCTAGTACTCCATATGACATATGGAGAAGTAAGAAACCAAATCTTAAGTATCTTAAGATATGGGGTTGTCCAGCATATGTCAAAAGAAATTTTGGACATAAACTTGATGCTAGATCAGACATGTCTATTTATAGGATATCCTAGAAATAGTATAGGACTGAACAAAAGGTGTTGGTAAGTAGGCATGCCATTTTTGAAAAAAGAATTTATCCTGGAGTGGCAGAAATATTGAACTTAGTGAAGTTCAAGAAAATCAAATAGATATTTCTCAACCATATAATCACATAAAAGAACCAGAACACATAACTCCTATCCATAGGTCTAAAAGAGTAAGAAATTCACCTATTAGGTATGGGTTCATTATTGAGAACAATGAAGCCCAAGTCATTGAGAATGACGAACCTCTGACCTATACGGAAGCAGTCAAAAGTAAGGACTCTTACAAATGGCTGGCTGCCATGCAATCCGAAATAGAATCCATGCACACCAACAAAGTATGGACTTTGGTGGATGCACCAAGAGGATATAAATCCTATTGGATGCAAATGGATTTTTAAGAAAAAGATTGGAGCTGATGGTCAAATTGAAACCTATAAGGCCTAGATTGGTGGCTAAGGGTTTTAGGCAAAAATAAGGGGATTGATTATGATGAAACATTTTCACCTGTTGCCATGCTCAAATCTATTCGGATTATGCTTGCTATAGCAGCATACCACGACTATGAAATATGGCAAATGGATGTAAAGACTACTGCCTTCCTTAATGGTTTCCTTGAGGAGGAAGTCTATATGTCACAGCCAGAAGGATTTGAGTCAAATGAGAGACCAAATCAGGTATGCAAACTTAAGAGATCCATTTATGGATTAAAGCAAGCATCAAGGAGTTGGAACATCCATTTTGATGAAACAATAAAAGAGTTTGGTTTTATCAAGAATGTGGATGAACCATGTGTGTACAAGAAAACTAGTGGGAGAACAATAGTATTCTTGGTTCTGTATGTAGATGACATACTCCTCATTGGGAATGATATCCCAATGTTACAATCAGTCAAATTATGGCTATCAAATAAGTTTTTCATGAAAGATTTGGGAGAAGCATCCTATATACTAGGAATAAAGATCTATAGAGATAGATCTAAGAGGATGCTAGGCTTGTCCCAATCAAGGTACATTGACTTAATACTGAAAAGATTCAGTATGGATGGGAGTAAAAGAGGTTATTTACCCATAAGTCAAGGCATACATCTCTCTAAAAAGATGTCTCCAAAGACACCTAGAAGAGAGAAATAGAATGTGTTCTATTCCTTATGCTTCGGCTGTTGGATCAATAATGTATGCCATGTTATGTACAAGGCCTGATGTTGCTTATGCTTTAGGCATTGCAAGTAGATTTCAAGCTGATCCAGGAGAGGATCATTGGAAAGCTGTGAAAAATATTCTTAAGTACTTAAGAAGGACTAAAGATATTTTTCTTGTATATGGTGGTTCTGATCTTAAACTAGAAGCATATTCTGATTCTAGTTTTCAATCAGACCCAGATGATAGCAAATCCATTTCAGGGTATGTCTTTACTCTGAATGGTGGAGCAGTAAGTTGGAAGAGTACTAAGCAACCAACTGTAGCTGACTCAACCACTGAAGCAGAATACATAGCTGTAAGTGAAGCCGCCAAGGAAGCTATCTGGATGAAGAAGTTCATCACTGAATTTGGTATTATTTCTGAAATTGAGAATCCAGTACCACTTTACTGTGATAATACTGGAGCTATAGCTCAAGCAAAGGAACCAAGGTCTCATCATAAATCCAAACACATTCTGAGATGCTTCCATCTCGTTCAAAAAATTATTGAAAGATAAGATGTAGTCATAGAATGAGTGGGTACAAAGAACAACATAGCAGACCCATTCACTAAGGCTTTACCACTGCAACTGTTTGATCGCCACCTTGATTGTATGGGATTAAAATATAAGGACGATTGGCTTTAGTGAAAGTGGGAGATTGAAAGGAATATGCCCTCAAGCCAATTTATTTTTGGGATGTTCTTTGTCTTCCAGACTCATGTAATGATATTTTTAATAAATAAAGGCATTTATTTCATCATATGCAGTGTCTTATTATTTATTTGAGATTATGGTGAACTCTATAAATTAGGGCTATGATTTTAGGATTATGATGAGATCATACTAGTGAGACCTAAAATCTTAAAATCCTAATTTAAATATTCCTAGTCGATGGGACATTGAGTTAGGGATCAATATTTTTTGGTAAGACTAGCACATTCTTTGTATGCTCGATTAAGAGGGTGATTGATCTCACAATAACTTGTGTATGGCACTAATACAAGAATGTGGGTGCTCATTAGAGAATGAGTTCATTGAATTGATCCAAATTGAGAATATCTAATGGAGTGATATCTACGTGTCAATAGATGGTTCTCATAGTGGAATTTGTGCATGTAATCCTTTGACCTGAAACTACCAGAGAATCTTATATATATAAATTCATATTTTAGTTCATATGCATGACTTAGTTATGTATGGGATGATCTGGATGTGGTAGTTTATATATATAAAGATTGTGAGTAGGTTAATAAGGAATCGATTATTCCTGGTAAGAGGAAATAGCATCTTACCTGCTTAAAACAAATAATGATTCAGGAAGACTTTGATCAAATCATGACGAAAATTAGAAATGGTTTCTAATATTTCATTAAATGAATAATTATCATAAGATTGAAAGAGAAATGAATATGATATCGGGATTGACATATTTTCATATCCAGAGTCATATTCAGGATGCAGGAAGATCGAAGGATCTAGTTGCATGATATTTTTTTCTGAAGGATATTTTTGGTATTTTCATCAAAATTTCACATCTTCTCGATAGTCATGATACGTTGCTAGACATCAATCATGTCTTGTGGGTTTGATCAAATATAAATTTTAATTTGATCATTAAATTAGAAAGTGTTCTAAATTAAGTTAAATTGGGTTAGCTAGTTTTGACCAAAATCGGTTTGGTTGAGTTCTAACCAGATTAGGTCAAATCACACCTTGACTCACTGCAGGTTAGATGTGGAACCCAATGGGTCGCACACAAAGAGAATTGATTAAGGGTCTAATTAGATTAGACCATGTTTGTAAGATGAATATGCTAGCACATATAGCAAACCCTAGCACCTGGATTCGAATCGACTTCCGATTTGGGCTAATTAAGATCCGATTTAAGCCAAATAAGATTTGGTCTTGAGTTGGATTAACCTAGATTGATTGGGCTTCAGATTGGGTGCCACATACCTACATCCCATGTGCTAGAGAGTCTCTCTCTTGTGCGTGGGAAGTCTTTCATGCGCAAAGGACTCTTTGGCGCATGGAATAAGATGGCGCCTACCTTCTTTGACCTTGCCCATATGTTATGCCATGTAAATATTTTTTAATTAGCATGGACATCTGATATGGGGCACACAAGAGTCATTCTATAGATGAAATACTTCTTTTTCCTTTTAAATTTTTCACCCAAGATGTTTTGTTGCCCAAGACCCCTTGCTACCCAAGACTCCATATAGCCTACTCCTCCTTGACGTCTCTTGGACTAAGATAAAGTCTCTTGGGACTTTGACTATTCAAAGATTATCTCCATGCCTTCTTGCTGAATGGGCATCCCTTTTTAGAGCCATTGGATGGATTTGTTTCATGATCTAATGGATGAAAAGGGTGGTGCCAAAGATGAAGCATCGTGACTCTTCATAGAAAAAGTAGGTAGAATTAGTCGGAAGAGTCCTTCTATTTTAAGGCACCTCTTGGACTAAGTCTATATCTCATTTTTACTAATGAGGCATGAGATTGGCTGATGGGACATGAGAACTTGATGAGGAAAGGGCATGAGATTTTTTGTTGGCACCCCTACGTACTTTATAAATAGGGGTGCACACCAAGAGTCCGAAGGGGTGAACATTATCTTTTCTTTCTTACAAGAGTTTCTTTTTGTCCAATTTTCTTTCTTTCTTTCTCTTGCCTTGACCTTGTCATTATAAGGATAAGAAGTCATCTTAAGACTAAGAGATTAGGAAGGAAAATTAAGAAGACAAAAGAAAAAGAAAGATAGATAAGGAAAGGCAAGGAAGGTGACATAAAGGCTTAAGAAGGTCTTACCCATTTAATTAAAGTTCTTATTATAAGAATTTTAATTAGATAAATCAGAGGTGCTGGTGTCTTGGTCAAGTCTCTGTGTGGATCAACATTGGATGGTGAACATGTGGGCATCTGGTGGAACCCCTAACGAACTACTACCGACGATCAGGGTCAATTTAGGGTTTAGCGATAAGAGATATGTTCTAATACTTTCTTTTATATTACAAATGCATGTTATATGATTTAATTGCTAATAAGGTGGTCCTAGGGTTTGGATTTGGTTTATTTGATTTCATGTTTTTGCTTTGAAATCCATGCTTTTGCCCTGCACACCAAATCCATCAAGGACAACAAAGAAATGGTATTTATATTTTATCACAGCCTGTAAGCATAATGTACACTTCTAAAAAATATCCTAGATTAGATAATGTCTCTGATATCTACCTATGGCATTGTAGACTAGGTCACATTAACAAGAACAGGATAAACAGGTTGACCTAAGAGGGAATCCTCAAAGTTGGTGATTGTGAATCACTTCCAATCTGTGAATCCCATCTTCTTGAAAAAATGATCAAGTCACCTTTTACTAGAAAAGGTGAGAGAGCTACTGAGCTCTTAGGTCTACTACATACTAATATATGTGGACCAATGAGCACAAGTGCCAAAGGTGGATATGTCAACTTCATCACTTTCATAGATGATCTATCTAGATATGGATATATCTATTTGATGAAATATAAGTTGGATTCATTTGAAATATTCAAAAGATTCCAAAGTGAAGTAGAAAAATAAACTGAAAAGAGCATTAAAACTCTTCGATCAGATCAAGAAGGTGAATATCTATCCAGTGAGTTTTTCACATATCTAGGAGAGAATGTGATTCTCTCATAGTGGACTCCTCCTGGCACACCACAGCATTATGGTGTATTGGAAAGGAAAAATCAAACCTTGTTAAACATGGTTCGATCCAGATGGGGTTTTTTAGTCTGCCTGTTTCATTTTGGGGTTATACTCTTGAGACTGCATGTTATATATTGAACAATGTACCAAATAAATCTATCACAAAGACTCCATATTAGATATGGACTGAGCATAGGCCTACACTCTCTCACCTATGGGTTTGGGGTTGTCAGGCTTATGTCAAATATTTGCATACAGATAAGCTTGGATCCCGATCTGATAAATGCATGTTTATAGGGTATCCTAAAGAAAGTAAGAGTTACTATTTCTATCATGCTAATGAATAAAAGGTGTTCGTCAGTCTTAAGGCAACCTTTTTAGACAAGGAGTTTCTTGGTGAAGGAACTATTGCCTTTAAGGTTGAACTTGATGAAGTTCAACAAATAAAAAAACTGACACCTGTAGCTGAACCTAAGTCAAATTTGATTAAATCAGATTCAAAGCCCAGTGTACCTACACCATTAAGGTGATCCGATAGAGTACCACATAATCCAAACAGATATTATGATTTCTCGATCCAAGATGGTGATCCCATCAAACTCAATGAGAATGATGAGGATCCGATCACCCATATGGATGTTACGTAGAGATTTGATTCTGAGAAATGGCTTAAGGCCATGAAATCTAAAATAGAGTCCATGAAGGTCAACAATGTGTGGACATTGGTTGACCCACCCGAAGGGGTTAAATCCATTGCGTGTAAATGAGTCTTTAGAAGAAAAAAAGATGCAGATGGAAAGATGGAGATCTATAAAGCCCATCTAGTTGTCAAGGGATATCGTCAATGTTATGGTATTGACTATGATGAGACATTTTCTCCTGTGGTAATGCTCAAATTCATTCAGATTATGCTTGTGATTGCTACCCATCTGGACTATGAGATTTGATAGATGGATGTGAAAATAGATTTTCTAAATGGAGAGTTGACTGAAGAGGTGTATATGATACAATCTAAGGGGTTCACATCCATAGATGAGTTCAAGGTATGTAGGCTTCAGAGATCCATTTATGAACTAAAGTAGGCATCTCGGAGTTGGAACATGCATTTTAATAAAGTGATCAAAATGTATGGCTTTGATAAGAATAAAGAAGAATCCTGCATTTACAAATGGGTAAATGGTTTAGCAGTAGTATTCTTTATCTTGTACGTGGATGATATTCTCTTAATCGAGAATGACATCCCTATACTGTAGGGAATAAAAGTTTGGTTATCATCATAATTCTCCATGAAGGACTTAGGTGAAGCATCCTACATTCTAGGGATGAAGATCTATAAGGATAGATCTAAAAGGATGCTTGAGTTATCACAGTCTACGTACATAGATACTGTGCTAAAGAGGTTCAGCATGGAGAATTTCAAAAAGGGCTATCTTCCAATATGCCATGAAATTTTTTTCTCTAAGAAGGATTGTCTGACAACTCTTAAAGAGAGAGAGCGTATGAGTAGAGTCCCATATGCTTTAAAAGTGGGATCTATCATATATGCCATGACATGTACGAAACCAGACGTGGCATACTCACTAGGAGTAGTGAGTAGATACCAGTTTGATCCTGAAGAAAATCATTAAAAAGTTGCTAAAACCATTCTTAAGTATTTGAGAAATACTAAGGACCAATGATTGATTTATGGTGAGTCAGATGTGAAACTTGTAGGATTTATAGACTCTAGCTTTCAATCTAACCATGATGATAGTAGAAGCATGTTAGGATATATCTTTACTTTGAATGGTGGAGCTATCTACCGGAAGAGTTTCAAGCAGCATACTATGGCAGACTCTATTTGCGAAGTAGAGTACATCGCAGCATCAGATATCGTGAAGGAAGCTATGTGGTCGAGGAAGTTTATCACTGAGCTTGGAGTAGCACCCTCTCTAGTTGGTCCGATCCTGCTCTACTGTGATAGCACTGGTGCCATAGCTCAGGCAAAGGAATCAAAGGCACACCAACGAACGAAGCACATCCTACACTGCTTCCACCTAATTTGAAAGATCATGGATAGAGGTGACATCGACCTTCAGAAGATTGACAGAAAGGAGAACCTGGCCGACCCCTTCTCTAAAGCCCGGGCGATAAAGGAGTTTGACAACCACATGTCGAAGATGGGTATTAGATGCTATGCCGAGTGGCTTTAGGATAAGTGGAAGTTGTTGAAAATTATCCCAAAGCCAATTATCAGCCTATTGATAGATGAGCTTATTATAATTATAATTATTTTTTTAATAAATAAAATATATTTTTAATATTTTTCATTATAAAGTTTTTATCTTCTAACAAACTTCATTATTGTGATGAAGTTCTTAGGACTATTTAGCTTCGATAAAGAGAGAATTTATCGATTAGTCCTTAAATATGTTCATGATTAAATGATAGGCTATTAATTAGGACGATAGCGTCTATCGAGCATAGGTTGCTGTATGCCATATAGGTTGGTTGTCCTCTTAACCAAGGAGCATGGAGATACTGGTATGGCATACAGATGAGATGTATGAGTACATCATCATTGAACGTGACCAACTTCAGAGCATTCTACTGTCGAGAATATCTCTAATGGGATATAGGTATAAGTATCCCTTAGACCTAAGATCACCTCAGTAACTTGCAAGCAACTCACTGTGCTTTGGTACTAGACTAATTGAATTTCTAATTCAGTAATGGAAGGCTTTTGGGCATAGTCAAGTACTTGCAAAGTCAGAGTATGATCAAGATGTAATTGACCACTTCAAGAGTTGGAGAAGAATGTATCACTGTATTTCAATATAGTATAACCTTGGTCAGGATAATCCATCAGATGGATTTGATATTTTGAAATACAATGTAGACAATATGATTAGAGTTCACAATTGAACTCTAAGGTGTCCTATGAGCATTTTGATCAAGGGGATGAATTATATGGAAACTATATCCGCATGGGTTATAAGAATGTTGTTCTACACATTCAACCTATCCAACCGTCAGATACTATTGTTAGATATTTACTTCAATTGGTATAGAAATTTATTCTTATGCTACTGGCTTAAGTTTGGACCTATGAGGTCACACATATTAGAGCTTACTATTCAATCGGATGGTTGATCAATGATTAAGAATTGTTCTAGGGATAAATAATCAATACGATTGATGTCTAACCTAGCGTAAGTGTTATAGGATGATCGATTAGCAATTTGATTGCTAATTGACTTAATTTGATTAAGCCAAATAATTAAGATTAATTCTAATTAAATATAATTTAATTAAATTTAGTTTGGGCTTGATTGGATTAAGTTCAATTGGCTTATTGGATATGCCAGGTGCAAGAAAAAACTAGTCCTAGATCAACTAGGACTTGGGTCAACCCAATTTTTTGATTTGATTAAAAAGTTAAATAAAAATTAAATCTAATTTAATCTAATTTAATTAAATATTTAATTTGATTAGAACCTAATTTAATTTGGTTGACTTGGTTTTGATTTAATTTAGTTTGAGAAACCATATTTGACCAAGTCATAGATGGAATCCTAGTGAGACTAGGATTACACCTTGTGCCACCTTAGCCCTCCACACCCCACATGCCTATTTTTTTGGACTTTTTTATGAAAATTCTCTTTCCCCTGATCTTTAGGCATGCCTCCTCTCTCTCTCTCTTTCTCATATGGTAATTTGGTGGTTGACCAAGTCAAAAAGATAATTAAGTTTTGATCTAGGATTCTATCTCATAGAAACCTTATAAACTAAAACACCTCATTCTAATTGTGCCACCCACACCTTCTTTTTTGTCTCTGAATTCTATGGTAAAAGAAGAAGTTTTAATGTGCTGCTATTTCTGGTCCATGATAGGAAATAAGGTGGGGGCGTCCAAGAGTTGGGCGCCCCAACAACTTGCCATATTATGTCCTTTCCTTGTCTGAGTTTTTGACCAAACATGGACCCTACATATCTTTTTATTTAAGATGAATTTTGGCCTGATTTATTTGTAGAATATAGACCTTTAGAAGGGCTTTGAGGTGTGTGAAAATAAAAGGGAGAGGATCTTTAGGCATTGGGATTCTATAGACACCAAACTAGGTATCCAGGTAAGAGTGAAGAGAAGAAGAAGAGGGTCTTCTTCTAGGGTTGCTGTGTTCATCTCTTTTCTTCCTTCTTCCTTGGGTTTTCTAAGAGGGTCTCACATCTGAAACCTCCTCTCCACCTTCTCCTCTTTGAAAGAATACAAATCTAGAAGAAGAAGGCATCTGATCGACCATCAAATAAAGATCAACATAGTACTAGCATACTATGTTGATTTCGTGCATCAGGATTTCTGATAATGCTCGTGGGCTCGTGTGGATGACTCCTAGAGGCCAGACCCAAATGTGGCTCATGACATCATCCTCAAGCCCAGATTAGCAAGTTAAATTATCTAACTTGCATAGGTAATAGATCTGATCTATTCATTTTATAGTTGCATTAGATGTAGTATTGTAACATATTGATGAGATCAACATGTTAATCTTTTTCTTATATTTTTTAATTTTTAATTTAATATCATGCCTCGATCATGTAATAAATCTTAGATCTAAAGTATTTTCATACTTATTTAAATAAATATTTAATTTATTTAAGTTTTTTATTATCAAATCTTGAAAATATTTCAAAATCTATCCATGAAATCCTTGATCTGGTTCCTTCAGAAATTTCTCTATATATAATTCTACTATCTAGGTATTAGATACCGATGGTCTTATGCAATTTGTTACAAGGACTTTAGGTAAGTAGAATATTTGAAAATGATGAGAAATACCTGAATGTTGGGGATGAAAGTCCTGTTCCAATCCTAGCTTTAGGAATTATCAAATTATTTTCAAAAAATATCATTTTGAGTGATTGTCACTATTGTCCATTATTTATGATAAATGTGATCTCTATTATCCTTTTGGTAAGAGATGATTATCATTTATCAATAAAGAAGATTATTACAATGTTATTATGAATAATATTACAATAATACATGAATAACAAAGAAATGATATTTAATATTTATATAGTTTGTTAAGTGTAATGTACACATTTAATAAACATCTAAGTTAGATTATATCATGGATGTCTATATTTGGCATTATAGGCTGAGTCATCTTGACAAAAATAGGATAAATAAGTTAGCTTGAGTGAAAAATTTGACATCAATGGTTGTGAATCATTGATAACCTGTGAGTCTTATCTTCTTAGAAAGATGACAAAGTCACCTTTTACGAGTAAAAGATGAAGAAGCTGATAAAGTTTTAAGTCTCATACATAGTGATGTACATGGACCTATGAACTTAAGTGCTAAAGAAAGATATTAATATTTTATTACAGATGATCTATCTAGGCATTGGTACGTCTGGCTTGAATCATTTGAAATATTCAAATAATTCAATAATGAAATAGGAAAAGAAATTGGATAAGTTATTAAAACTCTTCGATCAGATCGAGGAGGTGAATACCTATCTAGTGAGTTTATGATATATAGTGGATTTCTTTTCAGAACATAGTGTATCTGAAAGAAGAAATTAAACATTGTTAGACACGGTTCAATCCATAATAAGGTAACTAGTCTGTATATTTTAGGGTTGTACTCTTGTGACTACTTATTTTACTCTAAAAATTTTTACCAAGTGAATCTGTTGCATTAACTTCATATGGGATATGGATCGAGCATGGACCTAGTCTCTCTCACTTTCAGGTTTGGAGTTAATCAGCCTATGTCATATATTTGCACACAGATAAACTTGGAGCTTGATCCAATAGGTATTTAAGGGTGATTAATTCTATCGTACTGAAGAGCATAAAATGTTCATCAGTAGTAAGGGCATTCCTTTTGAAAAGGAGTTCCTTAGAGAAGGAACTAATGTCTGTAAGTTAAACTTAAAAAAGTTTAATTGGTAGAAAAGAACCGACGTGATCTAATAAACCTATCGAACCAGATTTGATTAAATCAAATCTAGAGGCCTTTAAAGTTTCACCTTTAAGCAGATCCGATAGAGTACCGCATTAGCTAGACAGATACTTCAGTATCTAGGTCTGGGAAGGTGATCCTATTGAGCTCGATGAGAACAACAAGAATTTGATTACCTACAGGGATACAATGTAGTGATCTGACTCTAAGAAGTGGCTTGGAGCCACATGATCCAAATTGAAGCCCATGGAAATCAATAGTGTACGGACACTAGTCGATTCACCTGAAGGGATAAAATCCATTAGGTATGAATGAATTTTTCAAAAGGATCAGAGTAGCGTGGATGGAAAGACAAAGACCATAAAGTCCATTTGGCTATTACCTCAGAATGCGAACATATGTTTTGAATGTATGCCTTTGTTATGAACATAGATAAATCCTGCATTCATAATTAGGCAAAATATTCTATAGTGTTATTTTTTGTGTTGTTTGAGGATGAAATTCTCTTAATCAGGAATGGCATTCTAGCATTGTAAGGAATAAAGATTTAGCTATCATCTTATTTCTCCATGTATGAGACTAGACATGGTATACTCACTAGAGGTAGAGAGCAGATACTAGTCGGATCCAAGTGAGAGCTACTGAAAGATTGCATAGACAATCCCTAAGTATTTGAAAAATACTAAGGTCTAGTGACTCAAATATGGAAGTACTAACTTAAAACATGTGAATGTTTTGATTTCAGTTAGAACAATATGACAACAACAAAATATCGGGTCATACCTGAAGGAACCAGAACTAGGGTTTCAAAGCTAGATCTTAAAACTTTTTTCAAGATCAGCAATGAAAGACTCAAAATTAATCTAATTAATTTTAAATATTAGATAATCCCTAGATCTAAGACCGTATTATATAATTGTTGCATGGCATTTAAATCTGAAATAAAAAATAAACAAGAAGGAAAAGTTGACCACATCAACCTAGATCTACACTACATCTCATTCATGTATGAAAAAAAATAATAGATTAGATCTATTATCTGAGTGAGTTAAATGTTCTAACTCACTAATCTAGGCTTGAGAATAAAGTTACAAGCCATACACACGTCCAACCTCGAGGAGTCGTCCACATGAGCCCACGATCAAGATCACAAATCCAAATACTGAAAATCAGCGTAATATGCTAGTACTACACTGATCTTTCTTCGATGGTTGATCAAATGCCTTCTTTCTTCTACATTGGACTCTTTCAAAAAGGAGAAGAGGTTTTAGATGTGAGACACTCTCAGAAAACCCAAGGAAGAAGGAAGGGAAGAGATAAACACAGCAACCCTAGAAGAAGACCCTCTTCTTCTTCTCTTTGCTCTCACATAGACACCTAGTTTTGTGTCTATTGAATCTTAATGCCCAGAGGTTCTGTCTCCTTGATGTTTACACACCTCAAATCCCTCTCAAAGATCTATAACTCACAAAAATTTCAAGCCAAAATTCATTCAAAATATATAGGAAAAGAAGAGTCCTTGTCTAGGTCAAATACTAGACAAAGAAAGGTCAAACGGGGCAAGTCAAGGGGCGCCCTACTCTTGGGTGCCCCCTCTATAATTTTTGGTATGTACCATCATGGAAAGGCACACAAGGAAAGGGGTTTCTCACGTGTAATAAGAGAGAAATTAATTGGGAGGGGGGGCAGCACCTTTTGTGAGGAGTTTGTGTTTGTTAGGATTCTATCTCATAGAATCCAATATCAAAACAAACTCCTTCTTTGACTTGATCTTCTATCCAATTACCATATGAGAAAGAGAGAGAGAGGGGGAACATATGTGAAGATTAAAAGGATTTTTGATGAAAAATACCAAAAAAAATAAGCATAGGGGGCGTTGGGACTAAGGTGGCGCAAGGAAGAATCCTAGTCTTATTAGGATTCTATCTATGACTTGGTCAAAGTTGTTTCTTAAATCAAATTAAACCAAAACCAACTCAACCAATTTAAATTAGATTCTAACCCAATTAATGGTTCAATTAAATTTAATTAAATTAGATTTAATCTTGATTTAATTTTTTAATCAAATTAGAAAATTGGGTTGACCTTAAGTCTTAGTTAGACTAGGACTAGTTTTTTCTTGCACTTGACTTATCCAATAAGTCAATTGAACTTGATCCAATCAAGCCTAAATCAAAATTAATTAAATTATATTTAATTAAACTTAATCTCAGTCCTTTGACTTAATCAAATTAAGCTAATTAGCAATCGAATTGCTAATCAATCCTCCTATAATACTTGCACTAGGTTAAACATCAATCGTATTGATTGTTTAATCCTAGAACGATTCTTAATTATTGATCAACCATCTAATTAGATTATGAGCTCTAATATCTATGACCTCATAGGTTCAAACCTAACCTAGTAGCATAGAAATAAATTTCTACACCAATCAAAGTTATAATCTAGCAATGATACCCGACGGTCGGATAGGTCGAATGTATAGAACACCATCCTTAGAATCCATGCGGATATAGTTTCTATATAATTCATCCTCTTGACCAAAATACTCGTAGGACACCTTAGAGTTCAACTGTCAACTTAGATCAGATTGCCCACATTATATTTTAAAATATCAAATCCATCTTATGGATTATCTTGACCAAGGTTTTGCTATATTGAAATACAGTGATACATTCTTCTCCAACTCTTGGAGTGGTCAATTCCATCTTGATCACACACCGACTTTGCAAGTACATGACTGTGCTCAAAAGTCTTTTATTATTGAATTAGAAATTTAGTTAGTTTGATACTAAAGCATAGTGAGTTGCTTGCAAGTCACTGAGGTGATCTCAGGTCTAAGGGACACTTATACCTATATCCCATCAAAGACAACCTCGACAGCAGAATGCTCTGGAGTTGATCATGTTCAATGATGATGTACCCATACATCTCATCTGTATACCATACCAGTATCTCCACACTCCTTGGTTAAGAGGACAACCAACCTATATGGCATACAATAATCTATGCTCGGTAGATGCTATCGTCCTATTTAGCAGCCTATCATTTGGTCATGAACTGATTTAAGGACTAATCGATAAATCCTCTCTTTATCGAATCTAAATAGTCCTAAGAACTTCATCATAAAAATGAAGTTCATTAGAAGATGAAGACTTGTGATGAAAAACATGCCAAAGTATTTTATTTATCAATGATCAATTACATATACAAAGTAGCTCAACCATTAACAGGCTAATGATTGGCTTTTGGGACATAATTTCCAACAACTCGCACTTGTCCTAAAGCCACTCAGCATAGTATCTAATACCCATCTTTGACTTATGGTTGTCGAACACCTTAATTGCCAGAGCTTTAGTGAAGGGGTCAGCTAGATTTTTTTTTCCATCGATCTTCTGAAGGTTGACGTCACCATGACCCATGATCTCATGGACCAGATGGAAGTAACACAGAATGTGTTTTGTCCACTGGTGTGCCTTCAATTTCTTTGCTTGAGCTATGGCACTAGTGCTGTCATAGTAGAATAGGACTAGACCATCAATGGAGGATCCTACTTTGAGCTTGGTGATGAACTTCCTTAGCCACACAGCTTTTTTTGCTGCATCTGATGCTGCTATGTACTCTACTTCACAAATAGAGTCTTCCACTATATGCTACTTGAAAATTTTTCAGTAGATGGCTCCACCATTTAGAGTAAAGATATATCCCAACATGCTTCAACTATCATCATGGTCAGATTGAAAGCTTGAGTCTGTAAACCCCACCAATTTTAGATCTGAATCATCATAAAATAACCATTGGTCCTTAGTATTTCTTAAATACTTAAGGATGGTTTTAACCATCTTTCAGTGATTTTCTCCAGCATCAGACTGATATCTACTTACTACTCCTAGTGAATATGCCATGTCTAGTCTCATACATGTCATTGCATACATGATAGACCCCACTATCGAAGCATACGGAATTCTACTCATACGCTCTCTCTCTTCAGTAGTTGTCGAACAATCTTCTTAGAGAGTGGAATTCCTTGATCTATTGGGAGATAGTCCTTTTTGAAATTCTCCATGCTAAACCTCTTCAGCATAGTTTTTATATACGTGGATTGGGATATACCAAGCATCCTTTTAGATCTATCCCTATAGATCTTCATCCCTAGGATGTTGGATGCTTCACCCAAGTCCTTCATGGAGAACTGTGATGACAATCAGATTTTTATTTTCTGTAGTGTGGGGATGTTATTTTCGATTAAGAGAATGTCATCCATGCACAAAACAAAGAATACCACTGCTGAACCATTTGCCCATTTATAAATGTAGGGTTCTTCTCTATTCTTAATGAAGCCATAAGTTTTGATCATTTTATCAAAATGCATGTTCCAACTCTGAGATGCTTGCTTCAATCCATAAATGGATCTTTGAAGCCTGCACACCTTGGACTCATCTATGGATGTGAACCTCTCAGGTTGTATCATATACACCTCTTCGATCAGCTCTCCATTTAGGAAAGCTGTCTTCACATCCAACTGCCAGATCTCATAGTTCAGGTGGGTAGCTATTGTAAGCATTATCCGAATGGATTTAAGCATTGCCACTGGAGAGAATATCTCATCATAGTTAATACCATAATGTTGATGATACTCCTTGACAATCAGACGAACTTTATAGATCTCTACCTTTTTGTCTACGCTTCTTTTTCTTTTGAATACCCATTTATATCCAATGAATTTAATCCCTTCAAGTGGGTCAACTAATATCCATACATCATTGACCTTCATGGAATCCATTTTGGATCTCATGGCTTCTAACCATTTCTCAGAGTTGGATCTCTACATAGCATCCATGTAAGTGATCGGATCCTCATCATTCTCATTGAGTTTGAAGGGATCACCATCCTAGACCAAGAATCTATAGTATCTATTCGGATGGCGTGGTACTCTACCAGATTGCCTTAATGGTGTGGGTTCACTAGGTTCACTAGGCTTCAGATCTAATCTGATCAAATCCAACTCAGGTTTAACATTTTGTGTCAAACTTTCTACCTGTTGAACTTCATCAAGTTCAACCTTAGAGGCAACAATTCCTTCACTAAGGAACTTCTTTTCCAAAAAGATTGTCCTAAGGCTGACGAACACCTTTTGTTCATCAGCATGGTAAAAATAGTATCCTTTGGTTTCTTTTGGGTATCATATAAATGCGCACTTGTCAGACATAGGTCCAAGTTTATCTGTAATTATCCATTTGACATAAACCGAGCACCCCCAGACCCTAAGGTGTGAAAGTGCTGGCTTATGTCCTATCCATATCTCATATGGAGTTTTGATCATAGATTTACTTGGAACCCTATTTAAAAGATAGCAAGCCGATTCGAGTGCATATCCCTAGAGGGATATAGGCAAGCTAGCAAAACCCATCATGAATAGGACAATGTCTAGTAAAGTTGGATTCCTCCTTTCAGATACACCATTATGCTGTGGTATTTCTGAAGGAGTCCATTGGAAAAAAATCCTATTCTCTCCTAGATATGTGGAAAACTCATCGAAAAGGTATTCCCCTCCTCTATCAGATCGAAGAGTTTTAATACTCTTTTTAATTTATTTTTTTATTCACTTTAGAATTGTTTGAACATTTCAAAAGAATCAAACTTATATTTCATCAGATAGACATATCCATATCTGGATAGTTCATCTATGAAAGTGATGAAGTAGACATATCCACCTCTGACACTTATGCTCATTGGTCTACGTACATCAGTCTGTACTAGATCTAAGAGCTTAGTAGCTCTTTCATCTTTTTCAGTAAAAGATGACTTGATCATTTTACCAAGAAGACAGGATTCATAGGTTGGAAGTGATTCACAATCACTAAGTTTGAGGATACCCTCTTGAGCCAACCTATTTATCCTGTTCTTATTTATATGACCTAGCCTATAGTTCTATAAGTAGACATCTATCACATTATCTAATTAGAATATTTGTCGGTTGAATAGACTACATTAATAGGTTGTGATAATGTATATACACCATTATTTAATTGTCCATAGAAAGCAGTAATACCATTCATAATGACATTTCAAACTCATTTCTTTATTGAAATTTCATAATTATTCATGGCCAAAAGGCCTACAGAAATGATATTTAAAAATAAAGTAGGATAGAAATGATAATTACTAAGAACAATGGTATGAGATTCAAATACCAGTTTTAAAATTCCTAAAGCTATAACTGGAACTGATCTTCCATCTTCAACGTTCAGAAATCTTTCATCTTGCTTGAATCTTCTATTGATCTGCAACCCCTGCAATAAATTGCAAATATGATAAGAGTTTTCGATATCTAATACCCAGTCAGTAATATCATAAATGAAAAAATTACAAGGAGTTATCATATAAATAACTTGCCCAGCAACAGCTTGCTTCTTTCTCTACCTGTTCGGATCCAAGGAGGCAATGTACTGAAGACAGTTCCTCTTTCAGTGCCCCCACTTCTTGCAAAAGAAGCAATCAGCTTGACTCTTATCGAGCTTGATTTTTCTGGTCTGGCCCTGCATAGATGTCCTAGCCTGAACTTGCACCTTCTTAGCTTTCTTCTTCTTGTTCTTCTTCCCTTTTCCAAAGGATCGAGAACGAGAAGATGAACCTTCCACTAAGTTCACCGACTCCTTATGGAGCTGGTGATCCTTCTCAAAGTTTTGAAGTAACCCTAGTAACCCGTGGTAGTCAACTTCAGGCTTTGACATTCTATAATATGTAAGAAATGGGAGATAAGACTTGGACAGCGAGTTTAGTATTGCATCGTTCCCAAGCTATTTGTGCAAGAAAATGCCAAGCTTGCTCAAGCACTCTATCAGCTCGATCATGTACACATGATCAGTGATAGAGGCTCCATCCCACATTCTGGCATTGAAGACGGTACAACTAGTCTTGTGCCTCTCTATATCATCGAGTGTGCCAAAGGAATCCTCCAATACTTGAAGCATGTCCTTTGGCTAAGCCATCTCAAATCTATGACTGAACTAGTCACTCATCGTAGCCAGCATAATACAGCACACCATGGTTCGATCATTGAACCACTTTTGATAAGTGTCTCTAACAGTTCTACGTGCATTTGCAGCTGACTCCTCAGGTGCATCATCCATTATCACATGTAGGATGCATTCATGCTCCAAGACAATCTTTAACTTTTGGTACCAGCTACCAAAGTTGGATCCCACCAACTTATTATTATTCAACAATGATCGGAGCGATAGGGAAGTGGCCATATCTACATAAAGAGAAATCATAATCTAATTAGTAATCAATTCATTAAACCTAAAAATTTGAATTTTTAATCAAAAGATTCTCCCACTATTTTATTCGAACTGGTAGCCTCTACCTCCAATTCGAGGAATTATCCTAATTTTTTATTAGGTACTAGAATCCACATAGACTGCACACGAGCCCAACTTTGGTTGGCCAACCCATGTGCATCTAAGGGTTGGTTTATAATCAATTATTTTTCCAAACAACTTCTAGTAATTAAATTTTTCTCCAGCCCCTGATTAGTTGGCTTCGGCCTTCTCAGAAAAGGGTCCGGTTAGGTTCAACCATTAACATGACCATACTTGATCCATCCAACCAATGAATGATCAGGCCCAACTTTGGTTGGCCCATCTGACCATCATTTAGAAAGATGTATCCAAGAGATCATATAATGAATGATAATTCCATCAACTGATAAGCACCAGGCCATTGGACCTCAATGATTATCCAACTGATGGACCCATTATCATTCACTTTAATGGGAGGCTATGATTCAGTTATCATATAACTATTTTATTTTAGGAACCTAATTATTTTAGAGGATTTAATTTAAAGTTGAGAAAAAATTAGATGAACCAGCTTGTCATGATCCTTCCACTAACTTCACCAAGTTAGCTTAAGGAAGACCATTAATAGGCTGATCTAGGAGCACCTAAATCAGTCAAACTGATTTACCTAGTTAATATAGGTTAGCTCGAATAGTCAAGTGATCCAATCAAAATATAATTTTATCAAGAGACCAGATAAGTTTGATCAGTGGGAGGGTCTGCCAAAGCTTGCCTTAGATACCATCAGAAATGGCCAGATAAGTGGACTGCCAATTAAAGACCACCAGTCTGAGTTACCTTAGACACCAACTATTTTAATTTATTTTAATTAGATCAATCTAACAGTTCATGCTATACCGCATAGACAAGAATCAAGTCCATCTTGGATCTCGTTAAAGATATGGACTTGACCAACTACAACTATTATAATTGATCTAGAGAATCCTTGACCTAATCTAAGACAATAATTGATTAGATTTAGTCAATTCTCTAATTAAGTCAATTTTTAATCTAATCCTAGGTCTAATCCAATTAATGGATCTAATCTTCACTAACCCATTTAATCCAATGTATTATGATTCGTGTCTTTGGATCTTCAATTTACAATCCTAGATCCTAATCAAATAACTTCTTAATTCTTAATTAAGTTTTGGGTTGAGGGTTGGGGTTCGGCTTTTCAAAAATGATTTTTATGTTTATAAAATATTTTTACAACATGGTTCTACTAACCAAGTTGCATGTTTGATTCATAACCAATATGCAAGTAAGAAGAGCATGAAACTATTTTAGATCTAATCTAAACAAGTTCATGTAATTAAAATAATTTCATCATCAATCAATCATAAGTCAACTTAGATCAAATCTAACATATTTATGATGATTAAAATTAGATTAAAATATTTTTAATTAGATTATAAAATTTTTTATATCTAATCTAAAATTTTATGATCAAAGTTTTAGTTCAGCATGTACTAGGACAACCTTTTCACTGTAAGTGATAAATCTTATATCATGACAATCTTATAAGATCAATCTGTGCAATCTAAAATTTTATTTTTAGATTTAAAATTATATTAAATAAATCATAAGTAACATCAGATCATATCTAATAAATTTATGAATAATATTAGATCTATATGAACTAGGACAACCTTTGCACTGTTAGGGATAAACCTTACAGCAAGACAACCTTAAAGCAGTTCGTATGATCTAAGATTCTAATTCTAGATTTTAATATTAGATTATTAATTAGATCTAATCTAAAAATAATCCAAGCATGCATCAATAATCATATAATAGTTAATCTGACTCTGATACCAATTGAAGGAACCAGATCTAGGATTTCAAGGTCAGATCTTGAAACTTTTTCTAGATCAGCAGCGAAAGACTCAAAATTAATCTAATTAATTCTAAATATTAGATAATTGCTATATCTAAGACCATATTATATGATTATTGTATGGCATTTAAATCTAAAATCAAAAATAAATAAGAAGGAAAAGTTGATCACATCAACCTAGATCTACCCTACATCTCATGCATGTATGAAAAAAAATAGATCAGATCTATTACCTGAGCAAGTTAGATGTTCTAACTCACTGATCCAGGCTTGAGGATGAAGTTACAAGTCGTATACACATCTGATCTCTAGGAGTCATCCACACGAGCCTACAATCATGATCAGAAATTCAGATGCTGGAAATCAGCATAGTATGCTAGTACTGCAATGATCTTTTTTTGATGGTTGATCAGATCCCTCCTTTCATCTAGATTGGACTCTTTCAAAGAGGAGAAGGAGGAGAAGAAGTTTTAGATGTGAGACACTCTTAGAAAATTCAAGGAAGAAGGAAGGGAAGAGATGAACACAGCAACCCTAGAAGAAGATCCTCTTCTTCTTCTCTTTGCTCTTACCCAGACACCTAGTTTTGTGTCCATTGAATCTCAACACCCAAAAGTTCTCCCTTCCTGATTTTTACACACCTCAAATACCTCTCAATGGTCTATAACCCATAAAAATTTTAAGTCAAAATTCATTTAAAATATATAGAAAAAGAACAATCCTTGTCTAGGTCAAATACTAGACAAGGAAAGGTCAAACAGGGCAAGTCAAGGGGAGCCCAACTCTTGGGTGCCCCCTCCATAATTTTTGGTATGTACCAGCAAAAAATGGTGCACAAGAAAATAGGTTTCTCATGTGGAATAAGAGAAAAATTAATTAGGAGAGGGGGTGGCACCTTTTGGGAAGAGTTTGGATTTGTTAGGATTCTAACTCATAGAATCCAATATCAAAACAAACTCCTTCTTTGACTTGATCTTCTACCCAATTACCATATGAGAAAGAGAGAGAGAGAGAGAGCGGGGGCATATGTAAAGATCAGGAAGAAAAGAATTTTTCATAAAAAATACCAAAAAAATAGGCATAGGGGGCATTGGGACTAAGGTGGCGCAAGGAGGAATCCTAGTGTTACTAGGATTCTATCTATGACTTGGTCAAAGTGGTTTCTTAAACCAAATTAAACCAAGACCAACTCAATGAAATTAAATTAGGTTCTAACCTAATTAATGATTTAATTAAATTAAATTTAATTTTAATTTAATTTTTTAATCAAATTAAAAAATTGGGTTGACCTAAGTCCTAGTTTGACTAGGACTAGTTTTTCCTTGCACTTGACTTATCTAATAAGTCAATTGGACTTGATCCAATCATGCCCATAACAAAAATAATTAAATTATATTTAATTAAATTTAATCTTAACCTTTTGGCTTAATCAAATTTAGCCAATTAGCAATCAAATTGCTAATTAATCCTCCTGCAATACTTGCACTAGGTTAAACATCAATAATATTGATCGTTTAATCCTAGAACGATTCTCAATCGTTGATCAACCATCCGATCTGATCCTGAGCTCTAATGTGTGTGACCTCATAGATCTGAATGTAAGTTGGTAGTAGAAGAATAAATTTTTATACCAATCAAATTGACCATCTAGCAATAATACCCGACAGTCAAATAGGTCAAATGTGTAGAACACCATCTTTAGAACCCATGCAGATATAGTTTTCATATAATTCATCCCCTTGACCAAAATGCTTGTAGGATACCTCAAAGTTCAACTATCAACTCTGATCAGATTGTTCACATTATATTTTAAAATATCAAATCCATCTGATGGATTATCCTGACCAAGATTTTGCTATATTGAAATATAGTGATATATTCTTCTCCAACTCTTGGAGTGGTCAATTCCATCTTGATCACACACCAATTTTACAACTACTTAACTATGCCCAAAAGCCTTCCATTATTGAATTAGAAATTCAGTTGATCCGGTACCAAAGCACAACAAGTTGCTTGCAAGTCACTAAGGTGATCTCAGGTATAAGGAACACTTATATCTATATCCCATCAGAGACATCCTCGATAGCAGAATGCTCTAGAGTTGGTCATGTTTAGTGACGATGTATCCATACATCTCACCTGTATGTCATACCAGTATCTCCATACTTCTTAATTAAGAGAACAATCAACCTATATGGAGTACAGTGATCTATGCTTGATAGATGCTACCATCCTATTTAACAGCCTATCATTTAGTCATGAACTGATTTAAGGACTAATCGATCAATCTTCTCTTTATTGAAACTAAATAGTTCTAAGAACTTCATTATAAAAATGGAGCTTGTTAGAAGATGAAGACCTGTGATGAAAAACATACCAAAGTATTTTATTTATCAATGATTAATTACATATACAAAGTAGCTTAACCATTAATAGGCTAATGATTGGCTTTTAGGATATAATTTCTAATAATACCCTAATTGTAGGAGTAATCTATTGGAAGGATTCCAAGCAGAATACTATAGCCTATTCTATTAGTGATGTAGAGTACATCATGGCATACGATGCTGCTATGTAAGCAGTGTAGTTTTTGAGGTTCATTAGTAGGTTGGGAGTGGCATCCTCCATCGATGGTCCAGTCCTATCATAGCACTAGAGCCACAGCTTTAGATTAAAGAATTGAAGAACCAGCATATTCTGCATTGCTATAACCTTTGATTTTAGATCAGAGTGACGTCGATCTTTAGAAGATCGGTGGAAAAAGAGAACTTGACCGACCCATTTGCTAAGACCTCAGAACTAAGGAGTTCTACGAACTCAAGTGGAAGATAGGATATTTGATATCATTCTGATTGGCTTTAGTCCAAGTGAGAGTTATTGAAAAATATGTCCTAAAGCCAATCATCTAAGTGGTAAATGATTGAAACTAGTATAAGAATTATCTAATAATAATACTTATTTGGCTGATTTATCATAAAAATTCTATCTTCCTTAAATAAACTTCTAAATTATAATGAAGTCCTTAAAACCATAATCAGTCAATGAAGAAAAATTTATCGGATGGTTTTTGAATTATTCATGATTAAATGATAAGTTATTAATAAGGACAATAACTTATTGAGTGTAGATCACTGTATGCCATATGCGTTTGTTATCCTCGTAACCAAATGATATAGAAACACTGGTATGGCATCTAGGTGAGATGTAGGAGTACATCTGCATTGAATATGATTAATGTAGTACTTTACTATCAATAGTAGCTAGCTAAGATAAATGGATATAAGTGTCCCTCCAATCTGAGATCACCATGGTGACTTCAAGCAACTCACTATACTTTGATGCTGAACTACCTATATTTTTAATATAGGTTCGAAAAGTTTTTGGATATAGTCAAGTACTTATAAAGTTGGTGTATAAGTTAAGATGGGATTAACAACTCCTGATTAACTTTAGGAAGAGAATGATTCGCTATGTTTTAATTTAGCAAAACCTAGACTTGGGTAATCCTCGTGAGGTGTCATGGGATTTCTAAAATTTTGAGACATAATAGAGATGACTTGTACGAGTATGTGATAGCATACTCAAAGTTGTCTTGAGCATTATTGATCAAAGAGATGAATTATACGTAACCATGGGCTAGAATTCTAAGAATGTTGCTTTGCATACATTCAACCTATCCGGACGTCGGTAACCATTACTAGATGGTATCTTCGATTGGTATAGGAATTGGTTCCTATGCTACCAGCTTAAGTTCGAAGATATGGAGTTACACACATTAGAATTTGAAATCTGATCAGATAGTTAATTGATGATTCAGAATCATTCTAAGGTCAATCCATCAATATGATTGATGTTTGACCTAATGCAAGTGTTATAGAAGGATTGATTAGCAATTGGATTACTAATTGGCTCAATTTGATTGAACAATCAGGCTGAGATCAAGTTTAATTTTATTAGATTTAATTAGAATTAGTTTGGACTTAATTATATTAAGTCTAGTTGATTTATTGAATAAGTCAATTGTAAGAAATAATAATTTCTTGTTTGACTAGGACTTGGGTGCACCTAATTGACTTAAAATTTAAATCAGATTTAAATTTTAATTTAATTAAGCTCCTAGTTGGACTAAGATTACTCTTAATTGGATTATATTTAATCTAATTTAAATAAGATTTAAATTAGATTCAAAACTATTTTGACATAGTCAAACAAGGGAGTCCCAGTTGAACTAGGACTCTCTCTCTTTCTCTTAAGCCTAAAAGCCCATGCCCATACCTTTAAATTCTGATGTTTTATGTGAATTCCCATGCCTAAGAGTCTTCATGCCCCACTTCTCATTGGTTTAGGAATTTGTTTTGACTTGGTCAAAAATAGAAAGTGGTTAGGATTAGTTTCCTATTTGATAGAGTCCCCTTTGACCAAAACTTCTTCCCTCCTTCTTTTGGATTTTTTCCCCATGCCACCCAACCTTTTCTCCACCCTTCTCCCTACATTTTTGTGCATTGGTTTTCTGATTCTCATGCCTAAAATCAAGGAAGGGGCATCCAAGAGTTGGACACCCCATAGGAGTCCGTAAAAGACTGGGTTTGATCTAGTCATCCTTATATTATTGGGGCACCTTCTATGAGATGGTTTTAGGATGTGATAAATCCCAAAAAATTCATGAAAAACTAGAGAAAAAGGAGGAGAAGGTGTGATGATTTTGGGATGCCAAGATTCTCAGAGAAGAGCCTTCAATTAAGACATCAAAGGTTGATATCTTGAAGAGACAAGGTAAGAGAGAAGATTGTCTTCTCTTGTGATTTTGTTTAAAAGTCTTTATCCTTTATTTTTCTTTGTGATTTTATATGATAAAAATCTAAGAGAGAGAGAGGAATAGGGCATGGGGATAAGTGCTCTAAGTTGTTGGAACCAGATCATGTAGTTTAATTAAAACATCAAAAATTAAAACATGCATACAAAAGCACAATGTAACAGAGCATAGATATCATTGATATTAAACAATAGGTATAATATTAACAATGTAGGATTTTTATGTTAATCATAAAAACTAGTGATACATGTTCATTAATATAACCAATTGATTTAAAATTGATTTTATAAATATAATCTTATACATGTGATATTATGATATAACCATAATGGGCTGATCAGATCAAACCCGAATTATATTTATGATCAATAAATATATTCAATTTGGATTAATGATATAAGTTAGTATTAATATATGATTCAAATATTTTAATAATTAATAATATTAGTTTAATTCTATTAAACCTTATAAGACTATAATAATATTCTATAATATATGTTCATTTATGATAAACATGCATAGGTTAATCTACAATATATGTTATTATAGAATATTGAACATATTAATATAATATAATGAACTATTATAAATAATAATTTTAATATTAAACAAATTAATATTAATATTAAGATTAAACTATTAAACTATTAATATATTTATTTATTAATTTTGTTTAATATTATTATTTAATATATCCTAAACATAAATAATATTAATAATTCATTTATTATATTAAACTTCTAAATATATTTATCTAATAATGTTATAACATATTACAATTGGATTTCTTTATTTAAATAAATTAGATATATTAATAACATATATTCATAAATTCCTTAAATATAATATATTTAATTAAATATTAAATCATATATTCCTTTTCTTAGATTTATGTTAATATATTTAATACATGATTATAAACATATGTCCACATATCATAAATTTATAATATATGATTAATCATGTTAATATATTTATAACATATGTTTGATTGATCGGATCAAACCTTAACATGTTCATCTTGAATTTATAATATTAATATTAGTATAAGACATATATAACAAAAAATGTAGGGATTTTATGAAGTCCAAGTTGTTTAAATCTTTTATTGCAAGATTAGATCAAAATCTAGTCAAAGGAGGACTCCTATGGAGCATCCAACTCTTGGACATGAAGAAACCAGATCTAGGATTTTATAGGTAGATCTTAAATTTTTTTCAAGATCTTGCAGACTTAAATAAATCTAAAATTTATTCAAATAATCATATAAACACCTAGATCTTAGATCTATTACATGATCAAGGCATGATATTAAATCAAAAATTAAAATTAAATCAAAAAAAAAATTATCAAATCAACCTAGATCTACACTACATCAAATATAGGTATGAAGTTTATAGATCAGATTTATTACCTAAGCAAGTTTAGACATTCTAACTTGCTGATCTAGGCTTGAAGATGAAGTCATAAGCCACACACACATCTGGCCTTTAGAAGTCATCCACACGAGCCTATGATCTTTGGTCTGAAGTTCGATGCAGAAAATCAACACTGCATGCTAGTACTGTGCTGATCCTTCTTCGATGGTCGATCCGATGCTTTCTTCTTCAAAATTTAGACTCTTCAAAATATGAGAAGGAAGATAAGAGTTTGCTGATCTGAGACTCTCTCAAAAAAACTCAAAAGAAAGGAGGGAAGATTGAAAATAAAATAGCCTTAGAAGAAGACCCTCTTCTTCTTCCCTTTTCTCTCACCTAGATACCAATTTGGTGCCTATAGAACCCCCACGACCAAGGACTCTCTTCCTGTGATTTATGCACACCCCAAACCTCTCCCAAAGCTCTATATTTCATGAAAAAATCAAAATAAAATTCATCTAATAAATAGAAAAAAAGAAGAGTCTAAGTTAGGTCAAATTCCTAGACTAGAAATATCCAAACATGGAAAGTTGTTGGGGTGCTCAACTCTTGGGCACCTCCTCCACAATTTTTGGCATGGACCAGCAAGGAAGGGTGCACAAAAAAAAGAGATTATTTTCATAGAATAAGAGAAGAATTAATTAAAAGAAGGGGCGACACTCAAGGAAAGATGTTTTAGTCAACAAGGATTCTATCTCATAGAATCCTAAGCAAAACCAATTCCTCCTTTGACTTGGTCTTCCACCTAATTTCCAAATATGACTTGGAGGGAGAGAGGGGGCATGGAAATTAGGAGGAAAGGGATTTTCCATAAAAAATACCTAAAAAATAGGTATGGAGGATGTTGGGACCAAGGTGGCATAAGGAGATAAGGAGTCCTAGTCACACTAGGACTCCTATTCTGACTTGGTCAAACAAGATCTTTTAACCAAATAAAATTAAGATTAAATAAACTCAATTAAATAAGATCCTAACCCATTTAAGAATTTAATTAAATTATATTAAATTATATTTAATTCTAATTTATTTTTTAATTAAATTAGAAAATTGGGTTAATCCAAGTACTAGTTAGACTAGGACTACTTCTTCCTAGCACTTGGCTTATCCAATAAATCAATTGAACTTGATCCAATCAAGACCAAACTAAATCTAATTAAATTTCATTTAATTAAACTTAATCTTAGCCTATTGACTTAATCAAATTTTGTTAATTAGCAATCTAATTGCTAATCGATCCACCTGCAACACTTGCATTAGGTTAAACACCAATCATATTGATTGTTTAACCCTAGAACGATTCTTAATCGTTGATCAACCATCCAATTAGATCGTAAGCTCTAATGAGTGTGACCTCATAGATCCAAACCTAAGCTGATAGCATAGGAATAAATTTTTGTACCAATCGAAGTGACCATCCAGTAATGATACCCGACGATCGGATAGGTCGAAGGTGTAGAACACCATCCTTAGAACCCATGCGGATATAGTTTTCATATAATTCTTTCCCTTGACCACAATGCTTATAGGACACATCAAAGTTCAACTATCAACTCTGATTAGGTTTTCCATATTATATTTCAAAATACCAAATCCATCTGATGGATTATCCTAGCCAAGGTTTTGCTTTATCGAAATACAGTGATACATTCCTCTCCAACTCTTGGAGTGGTCAATTTCATCTTGATCACACTCCGACTTCGCAAGTACATGACTATGCCCAGAAGCCTTTTGTTGCTGAATTAGAAATTTAGTTATTCCGATATCAAAGCATATTGAGTTGCTTGCAAGTCACTGAGGTGATCTCAGATCTAAGGGATACTTATACCTATATCCCATCAGAGACATTCTCGATAGCAGAATGCCCTAGAGTTGGTCATGTTCAATGATGATGTACCCATATATCTCACCTGTATGCCATACCAGTATCTCCACACTCCTTAGTTAAGAGGACAATCAACCTATATGACATATAGCGACCTATGCTCGATAGATGCTGTCGTCCTAATTAACAGCCTATTATTTGATTGTGAATAAATTTAAGGACTAATCGATAAATTCTCTCTTTATCAAAACTAAATAGTCCTAAGGACTTCATCACAATAATGGAGTTCATTAGAAGATGTAAACTTATGATAAAAAAGATGCTAAAATATTTTTATTAATTAATAAATTAATTATAATATCTCAACCATCAACAGACTGACGATTGGCTTTAGGACACAATTCTCAACAACTTCCACTTATCCTAAAGCCATTCAACACAGTATCTAATACCCATCTTCGACTTATGGTTGTCGAACTCCTTGATTGCCAGGGCTTTAGTGAAGGGGTCAATTAGGTTCTCCTTTCCGTTGATCTTCTAAAGATCGACGTCACCACGATCCACGATCTCATGGACTAAATGAAAGCGACTCAGAATATTCTTTGTTTGTTGGTGTGCCTTTGGTTTCTTTGCTTGAGCTATGGCACCAGTGCTATCACAGTAGAGCAGGACTGGACCATCAATGGAGGATGCGACTCCGAGCTCGATGATGAACTTCCTCAGCCATATGGCTTTCTTTGCTATATTTAATGCAACCATGTACTCTGCTTCGCAAACAAAGTTAGCCACTGTATGTTTCTTGAAACTTTTCCAACAGATGGCTCCATCATTTAGAGTGAAGATATATCCCGACACACTTTTACCGTCATCATGATCAGATTGAAAGTTGGAGTTTGTAAATCCTACAAGCTTTAGGTCTGACTCACAATAAATCAACCATTGGTCCTTAGTATTTCTCAAATACTTAAGGATGGTTTTAACCACCTACCAATGATTTTCTCCAGGGTCAGACTGGTATCTACTCACTACCCCTAGTGAGTATGCCGCGTCTGGATTCATACATGTCATTGCATACATAATAGATCCCACTATCGAAGCATATGAAATTCTACTCATATGCTCTCTCTCTTCAAGAGTTGTCGGACAATCCTTCTTAGAGAGAGAAATTTCCTAGCCTATTGAAAGATAGCTCTTTTTGGAATTCTCTATGCTAAACCTTTTTAGCAGAGTTTCTATATACATGGATTGGGATAAATTAAGCATCCTTTTAGATCTATCCTTATAGATCTTTATTACTAGGATGTAGGATGCTTCACCCAAGTCCTTCATGGAGAACTATGATGACAATCAGACTTTTATTCCTTGTAGTGCGGGAATGTCATTCTTGATTAAGAGAATATCATCCACGTATAAAATAAAGAATACCACTACTGGACCATTTGCCCATTTATAAATGCAGGGTTTTTCTCTATTCTTAATGAAGCCATACATTTTGATCGCTTTATCAAAATGCATGTTCTAACTCCGAGATTCCTGCTTCAATCTATAAATGGATCTCTAAAGCTTGCATAATGGACTCATCTATAGATGTGAACCCTTTAGATTGTATCATATACACCTCTTCGGTCAGCTCTCCATTTAGAAAAGCTGTCTTCACATCTATCTGTCAGATCTCATAATCCAGATGGACAGCAATGGCAAGCATGATCCGAATGGACTTGAGCATTGCCACAGGAGAGAAAGTCTCATCATAGTCAAGACCATAATGTTGATGATACCCCTTGGCAACCAGATGGGCTTTATAGGTCTCTACCTTTCCATCTATGCCCCTCTTCCTTTTGAAGACCCATTTACACCCAATGGGTTTAACCCCTTCAGGTGGGTCAACTAATGTCCATACATCATTGACCTTCATAAAATCTATTTTGGATCTCATGACTTCTAGCCATTTCTTAGAGTCGGGTCTCTGCATCACATCCATATAAGTAATCGGATCCTCATTATTCTCATCGAGTTTGATGGAATCACCATCCTGAACCAAGAATTCATAGTATCTTTCTAGATGGTGGGGTACTCTACTAGATCATCTTAATGGTGCAGGTTCACTAGGCTTCGAATCTGATCTAATCAAATCCAACTTAGGTTCAACATTTCATGTCGAACTTTCTACCTATTGAACTTCATCAAGTTCAACCTTAGAGGCAACAGTTTCTTCATCAAAGAACTCCTTCTTCGAAAAGGTTGCCCTAAGGCTGATGAACACCTTTTGTTCATCATCATGGTAGAAATAGTATCCTTTGATCTCTTTTGGGTATCCTATGAATTTACACTTATCAGACCTAGGTTCAAGTTTATCTATAACTAACCATTTTATATAAGCCGGGCATCCCAAAATCCTAAGGTGTGAAAGTGCTGGCTTACATCCTATCCATATCTCATATGAGATTTTAACTACAAACTTACTTGGAATCCTATTTAATAGATAACAAGATAATTCGAGTACATATCCTCAGAAGGATATCGACAAGCTGGCAAATTTCATCATGGATCAGATCATGTCTAACAGAGTCTGATTCCTTCTTTTAGACACACCATTATGCTGTGGTGTTCCAAGAGAAGTTCGTTGGGAGAGAATTTCATTCTCTTCTAGATATGTAAGAAACTCATCAGAAAGATATTCTCCTCCTCGGTCAGATCGAAGAGTTTTAATACTCTTTCCAGTTTGTTTTTCTACTTCGCTTCAAAATCGTTTGAATATTTTAAAAGAATCTGACTTATGCTTCATCAGATAGATATATCCATATTTGGATAGATCATCTATGAAAGTAATGAAGTAGACATATCCACCTATGGCATTTGTGCTCAATGGTCCACATACATCAGTATGTACTAGACCTAAGATCTCATTGGCTCTCTCATCTTTTTCAGTGAAAGATGACTTGATCATTTTACTAAGAAAATAGAATTCATAGGTTGGAAGAGATTCACAATCATTAACTTCGAGGATTCCCTCTTGAGTCAACTTATTTATCCTATTCTTGTTTTCATGACCTAGCCTACAGTGCCATAAGTAGATATCTGATATACTATCTAATCTAAGATGCTTGCTAGTAGAATAGACTACATTATTAGGTTGTGATAATATATATACACCATTGTTCAATTATCCAGAGAAAGCAGTAACACCATTCATAATGATATTACAAACTTATTTTTTTATTGAAATTTCATAATTATTCATGGCCAAAAGGCTTATAGAAATGTTATTTAAAAAAAAACTAGGACAGAAATGACAATCACTAAGAACAACGGTATGGGATTCAAATACAAGTTTCAAAATTTATAAAGCTACAACTAGAATTGATCTTCCATCTTCAATGTTTAGGAATCTCTCGCCTTGCTCGAATCTTCTACTGACCTACAACCCCTGCAACGAATTGCAAATATGATAGGAGCTACCAGTATCCAATACCCAGTCAGTAATATCACAAATAAAAAAATTACAAGGAGTTATCATATAAATACCTTGCCCAGTAATAGCTTGCTTCTTTCTTTGCCTGTTCGGATCCAGGGAGGCAATGTATTGAGGATAATTCTTCTTCCAGTGCCTCTGCTTCATGTAAAAGAAGCATTCAGCTTGACTCTTATCTGACTTGGTCTTTGGGGTCTAAGCCTGCATAGGTATCCTAGTATGAACATACACCTTCTTGGCTTTCTTCTTCTTGTTCTTCTTCCCTTTACCAAAGGATTGAGAATGAGAAGACGATGAAGGAAAAACCCTGTTTCCTAGATCAGGTTCGTTCAGATCTGATTGGATCAAGAGAGATATTTCAAAAAAAAATTTCTTGAATTTAGATTATATCTGAGACTTTTTAGATCTGATATTATTGATCTAATAAAAAAATAAAATAAAAATAAAGAATAAATTAAATATAAATTAATTTTACCTTATAGTGGGTAATCAGATTATCTTGTGATGATCCTGATGTCTTCTTGAGGTTCTAGGTCTAGCCACGCAAGTGCCTAGCCTCTATCGGTATCCACTCATGTAGGATCTAGAGATCTTCTCCTTCTTTATTACTTCTCCAAATATCATATCTGGATTTGATTTGGAGGATCTTCAAAACTTCTTTTGAAGATTGGGTGTCGTCTCTTGCAGTAGTACTGCCTTCTTCTTTTCTCGTTGTCTTTCTCTTACATGGATCGCACGAAACTGAAGCCCAAAGGTTCTTGGGCATGGATAGGAGAGAGAGGACCTAAAGATGGCATGGAGGAGGGAGAGGAGTAGTCTTGTGTCATGGGCAATGGGTTAGAGTTTTCAATCTTAGGCGCAGACAGGGTTTATAAGGACCCTACTGCGCCATGCAGTGCCACATCATTCCGACCAATTACCTCGCTTCATTCAATCAGATCTAAATTTGATTGGTGGGATGATATCACCTGATCCAATCAGATGAGAGCCCCTCTAAATCATCTTTAGATGGCACCAAGATTGGTCAAAGTCTAGTCTTTGGCACCACCTAGGTAGAATCTCCGAAGCAACCTAGAGTCCCATCTGTTTGGGACTCCAGGCATCACAATTCATAGGCGCATGCCTTCCTAAACATGCACCTCTTGTTAGATATGTGTGTCCTAGAAGTTAGAATTGACTGACACTTGTTATGCACTTCTAAGGGCAAAATTATAATTTTGATAATAAATAATAAAATGAAATATTTTTTTATCATAATATGTATTTAGTGTCTGTGATACATTCCTTGAGTTAATAGTAATGATAATTCTTATTTTTAAGAGTTGAAAATTTAAGACATGAATTTTCATTATTAACTCATAAAATGCTTTCGATCGTAGGATCATCATTAGGATGGAGATTGATCCAAAAGGTTGGTGTATAATTGCTTCTTTATAGTAGAAGAGTCTTGAGTCTATGGTGTAGAGACATCAGAGCGAGAGTACAGGTACTCATTAGAGAATGAGGGCACTGAGCGTGACCACCTCGAGCAGTCATAAGAAAGTCTACCTTATCATCGATGACTGGCTCGAAACTGCAGTGGTGTGTCTGGTTCTTTGACATGAGGTGCATCGATAGTTCATCTTGATGGTGTTATAGTTTGACTACACCATGACTTGGTCTCCTAGCCATTTGGAATCCTTAGGCGTATGTTGGCTATAGCATGTTCATTGTAGGAATTGGATTGCACCAAAAAGGAATCTATCTATCTCGATAGATGAGGAGCAGTTTATAATGATCATGAGAATCAAGTCCATAAGCCCATGGCCATGACAGAGTGAAATAATAGAAAGAGTTTCAATTAAGATTTTCACATCGGATTTGAATCAAATGATTAAATTATATGACAGAAATTAGGATTTGATGAGTTCACCTTAACCCTAATCTGATCGGGGCTCAAGATAGAAGAACTTAATCACACAAGTAGTTGCACCGAGAGGTTCATTTTTAGTTCTGATAGGTTTCCATCATATACTGCTAGGTATCATTGGTGGATTTTGAGAGCAATTAGAATGATTTGGATGATCGATCATTCTAGTTGTCTGAATCAGAAAAGTTCTGATCCATCGAAAGATATTTTGATGATGTCAATGATAGAGATCACGACATATCTCATTACCATATAGAACTGAACCTAACTGGGTCACACAAATAAGGGTTTGGATCTGGATATCATCAATTGGACTAATCCAGTTCAGTTGATTTGAATAAGATTCAATTAGGTTCAAGAAAATCGTGCTAGCACATGATTGAGCCTAATATTTTCCTTCAATTATCATTTTAAGTTGTCTCGAATGAGCCAAATATATTTGTGCTCACTCAAGTACCTTTACATCATCTGACTGGAACTTATCCAAGTCAGAAAAAGATTATCTTAATTTATGAGATAAATTTGAGACAACACCTACCATTTTCCATCATCTGCTAATTCTTGTCTTTTGACATTGGTCAAACATTGACTTTGACACATAGACATCTGCCCATGTATCATGCACCCATAGAAGATTGATTTTGGACCAGTCGACCTAATAAAATGTAGGTGGACCAGGGGTGCATGCCTGAGGCATGCGCCCATGGATAGAGGTGCCTGGAGTCCCATACAGATGGGACTCCAGTTACTTCAGGGTTTCTACCTAGGTGGCGCCAAAGATTAGACTTTGACCTATCTTAGGCACCATCTAAGGATGATTTAAAGGAGCTCTTATCTAATTAGATTAGGTGATGTCAACCAACCAATCAGATTTAGATCTGAGTGCTTGAAGCAAGTGATTGGACGAGATGATGTGGCACTGCATGACGTAGCAGGGTCCATATAAACCCTATCTGCGCCTAGTTTCAGAGAGCTTAGACCATTGCCCATGCCACAAGGCTGCCCCTCTCCCTCCTCTACACCATCCTCAGGTCCCCTCTCTCCTCTCTATGCCCAAGGGGATTTTGGCTCCAGTTTGGTGCGATCCAGGCAAGAGAAAGGTAACAAGAAAGGAATAAGGCAGCACTACTGCAAGAGACGATACCCAATCTTCGAAAGAAGTTTTGAAAATCCTCCAAATCAGATCTAGATTTGATATTTGGAGAAGTGATAAAGAAAAAGAAGATCTCTAGATCCAACCCAAGTGGATACCAGTGGAGGCCAAGCAATTGCATGGCTAGATCCAGAACCTCAGGTAATCAATAGGATCATCATAGGATAATCTGATTATCTAACAATAAGGTACATAATTAAATCTATTTTAATTTATTTTTATTTTTATTAGATCTATAAAATTAGATTTAAAATGTCTAAGATCTGATCTAGATTTAAAAGAAAAAATTTTTGAAATATCTCTCTTCATCCAATCAGATCTGAACAAACCTAATCCAGAAAACTAGAATTTTCCCTTCAACTGGTATCAGAGCCAGGTTCTCATAAATTATTTAGATCTAATTTAAATTTATTTTTAATCTAATAATTAAATAATTTTATATGTCACATGAGATATTATTAGATCTAAAATTTAAAAAATTAAAATTAAATAATTTAGATTTAAGTTCTATAAGATACATGACTAGTTGTAGAATAAAATTGTTTAATGTATAGTCTTGCATGATCATAATTTAATTTAGTTAAGTTATAATTTTATATTAATTTATTTACTATTATTTAATATTATAAATATTATAATATGATCTAAAAAATAGAAAATAAAATTATTTAATTTTTGGTTCATACGAGATATGATGAATGCATGTTTAGACTAGTTATAGAATAGTTCTACATAATTATCTAGAATAGAATTTATTTTGATGAGATCAATTTAAATTTAATTTTTTAGATAAATTATGAGAAAATTTAGATCTAAAACCATGCATGATATAATATATGAGATGTATGCAAAACATGTTTATAGTTAGATCAATTTTTATATATGAGATATATGATGTAGATCTTACTAGTTTTGTTGTTTTTATATTTTTAATTAAGATGTTCCCCTTCGCCATCCGGTCATAAGAACAAAGTAGGGTTTAAATGCCCTCTCCTCCCATTCAATGGGATATTCTTATAATGTATAGAGGTGCTGCGCATTCATCCTTAATCAAAAATCAAGAATTTATTTTCTACAAAACTCTAGATCCTGAAATCCTAGGATTTTATTTACATATTTTGTTTGTGAATCTTAAACTTAATTAGGAATTAAGATTATGAAATATCTTAGATCTAAAATTGAAATTTAAGATCTAAGATATATTCATAAAATTAGATTCGAACTTGCGTAGCTTAATTAGGTCAAGCGATTGATCAAATTGAATCAAGAGTTGGTTAGAAGGGATCAAGAGTGCTTAAATTAACCAGCCTAATAGGATTAAGTCTGGGTTAAGATCAAGTCACGTGAGTGATCGATCAAGCTAAGACCTAATTAGGCTTAGTGGTTAGAGTCTGAATTGTAGGCTAATCCAATTGGTTCTGGCTTAACAATTTGGTGTCTAAGGTATATTTGGCAAATATGATCGATTGATTTTTAATTGAGAGCTACTCGACTCGAATGCATTCTTATCGAGTTAATGGCATATCCCTTCCATCGGTCTCACTTACCTAGCCATATTTGTGAGCTCAGTCCTGATTTGAGGTGGTCAATAATCCGAGCTAACCCATACACTAGGTTAGTCATAATGGTTATGACTATGTCAAGTCTAGTTTAATGAGACCTAAATCAAATCTCTCTAAGAAAAGATTAAGTCTAAGGTCTTCCATCATTGTAGATATGCGAGCCCTTCCCAGGATTAATTATTCTCGGCTGGTTATAGTGGTTCAGTTGCACCAAAAAGATGCAACCATGTCTATTAGGCATTGGATGCTATAGTTGGAGGATGGATTGAGCTCAATATTCTGGATACGATGAGAGACTCAATTAGAAATCCAATCTATGCAAATGGTGGGTCTGACTTAACTAAGAAGTGGATCAATATTTTGGGCATGATGAGATTCATGAATTAGAGACAAAGTTTAGATGCACCATGATTAGAGAATCATTGAACAAGAGTTGTTCACTCATTGGCTAACCCATGACCAATAACTGTTAGGTGAGGTGATGAGTCAGTTGGTGGGATCGCACCATCCACTAGAAATCATTAATCATTGAGATTTTTGCATCTCTACAGAGAAAGTGTAGAGATCTAAAAAAATAGTAGAAGCTAATTTGTTTAAAAATAAAAACTCTTAATAAATTGGTCAAATCTTATTTATAATATTTAACTAGAAACTTTGACTCTCTATAGAAAAATGTCTGCATCCAACCCACTAGCATGTATACTGGACATCTATAGACTGACCGAACCCAATTACAAGGATTGGCTCTAAAACTTCAAAATCATTTTAGGTTCTGAGAAGTTAACTCATGTATTGGATCAGGATCCTCCCACCTTACCAACTCGTCCATCTGTTGAATAGAGAGCGTCTCTTGATAAATAGACGGACGAAGATAACAAGGTTAGATACTACATGTTGGACTCGATGTCTGATGAGATTCAGTGCCAGCATGAAGATATCAGGACTACCCACCAAATGTTGGCTCACCTATAAGAGATGTTTGGTGAACAGAGTCGCGCAGCCAAGTATCAAGTGACTAAATGACTATTCAAGGCTAAAATGCATGATGGGCAATCAGTCCAAGATAATTATCTGATGATGATCAAAAATTTGGAAGAGCTTGAGAAGCTCGAAGTGAAGTTAGATCCGAATCTGTAGAATGATATAATTCTGCAACCTTTGGCTGATGTATATGCGCAGTTCATCATGAACTACCATATGCATAAACTTCAAAATTCTCTGGTTGAGCTTATGAACATGCTGGTTACTGCTGAGCTTTCTATGAAAGGTTCTAAAGGCTCAGTGCTTGCTATAAAACAAACTTTTTCCAAGAAAAAATCTTTTAGAAAGAAGAAGAAGCCTATAAAAAAGCAAAAGATGGAAGAAGGAAAGAAGAAAAAGACAAAGCTGAAGAAGAAGGCCACTGACAAAGAAAAGTATTTCCATTGCAACACTGATGGCTACTAAAAGTGGAACTACCCTACTTACCTTACCACTGTGAAGAATAAGAAAGAAGCAGGTCCTTCTGGAGGTATGCTTGTTATTAAGTCTAACCTTATGGTTTCTTCTGCATTCAGTTGGATGCTTGACTCTAGTTCTAGCGCTCATTTATGCACTTCCATGCAGGATCTTGAGGATAGTAGGAGGCTGAGGGATGGTGAGATGATCCTATGCATCGGAAATAGAGCAAGGGTTGCTGTTGTGGCCGTGGGAACATACCTTCTTTGACTATCATCTGATTTAGACTTAGTATTAAAAGATTATTATTATGTGCCAGTAGCAAGCAGGAATTTGATTTCTATTTCATGCCTAGCACTAGAAGGCTATGTAAATAGTTTTCTTAAGGACCATTGTAACATTCTTTATGAAAGAAATAAAATTGCAAGTGGTTTCCTTATTAACGGTCTTTACCAGTTACATATTGATGTATCTATTTTTAATATCGAGCAAAATATGAATGCCATGAAATGACCTAGGAATAGTCCAAATGACAGGTATCTATGGCACCTAAGACTAGATCATATAGTAGAAGATAGGGTTAACAAATTAGAAAAAATTGGGCTATTAAGTCCATTGACTTCCGAGTCATATCCAATTTATGAATCTTGTCTTCATTGGAAAATGACTAAGCTCCTTTTTGTAGGACATGGCGAAAGGGCCATAGATCTTCTTGCCCTAGTACATACTGATGTGTGCGGCCCATTTGATGTGCCGGCTAGAGGCAACTTTGTCTACCTCATAATCTTTGCCGATGATTTATCTAGGTATGGGTTTGTGTATCTTATGAGACACTAGTCTAAAATTTTTAAAAAATTCAAGAAATTCAGATATGAAGTAGAAAAGCAAATTGTAAAATCCATTAAGATTATTCGATCAGATCAAGGAGGTGAATACCTTAGTTGGTAATTTCTAAACTATCTCAAAAAAAATGGCATAGTCTCTTAATGGACTCCACCTAGAACACCTCAACTTAATAGAGTTTCAGAATGGAGGAATTGGATCCTATTAGATATGGTCTGATCCATGATGAGCCTCACAGACCTTCCTAATTTTTTTTGGGGACATAGTTTGTTAACTGTAATATACTTACTGAAACTGAATAGGGTTCCTTCTAAAACTATTCCTACCACACCGTATGAGATATGGCATGATAAGAAATCAAGTCTGAGTCATCTTAGAATTTGGGATTGTCCGGCTCACGTTGAAAGACAACAAATAGACAAGTTAAACTTTAGATCCTTTAGAGCTCGATTTATAGGATATCCTAAAGTCATTAGGATATTATTTCTACATTTTAGAAGATCATAATGTGATTGTGAGTCGACATGTCATCTTTCTTGAAAAATAGTTTATTCAAGATAGTGGCATTGGAAAGCAGATCACGCTCGAGGAGAAAGTCTCACAAGAGCAACGAGCTAAGGACCAAATGGAATCAAATCAAGTTAAGCCAATACAATCACTACCTCCTCCAGCTCGTAGATCGAAAAGAATTTTTCATCCCCTTGAGAGGTACTTAGGTACTATTTTAGAGAAAGTAGAGAAAATATTCCTTGTAGGTAATGGGGTTCATAGTGATGATCCCAAAACCTATAACGAGGTGATATTGGATATCAACTCTAAGAAATGGTTAGAGGCAATGAAGTCAGAAATTGACTTGATGCACTCAAACCAAGTCTGAATCTTGATAGATCCACTAGAAGGTATAGTACCTATTGGTTGTAAATGAATCTATAAGAGAAAGATTGGTGCAAATGGGAATATGGAGATATTCAAAGCTAGATTAGTGGCAAAAGGGTATAGTCAATGAGAAGGCATTGACTATCAGGATACCTTTTCGTTAGTAGCTATGCTAAAATCCATCCGCACATTGCTTACTATTGCAGCCTATTTCGATTATGAAATATGACAAATGCACATGAAAATGATATTCTTAAATGGATACCTTAAGGAAGATATCTATATGGAACAGCTGCTAGGTTTCACATCCAGTGATGCTGATCAAAAAGTATGCAAGCTACAAAGGTCCATATATGGACTTAAGCAAGCATCTCGGAGCTGGAATACTCATTTTAATGATGTCATCAAATTGTTTAGTTTCATCAAAAATGAAGAGAAACCATGTGTCATCAAAAAGGTCAGTGAGAGCGCTGTTGTCTTCCTCGTATTGTACGTGGATGATATCCTCCTTATTGGGAATGATATTTCCATGTTGGCCATAGTTAAAATGTGGTTATCCAAAGAATTCTCCATGAAAAACCTAGAAGAAGCATCCTTTATTCTAGGAATTAAGGTATATAGAGATAGACCAAATATGATGCTAGGACTTTCACAGAAGATGTACATAGAGGAAGTGCTAAAGAGGTTTAGCATGGAAAACTCTAAGAGGGGTTTAGTACTCTTTAGATATGGCATTCATCTTTCCAAGAAGATGTATCCTAGCACACCTGAGGAAATAGAATGCATGAGCAAGATCCCTTATGCTTCAGCAATAGCGAGCCTCATGTATTCCATGTTATGTACACGACCTGATATAGCCCATGCTGTTAGTGTCACGAGCAGATATCAGTCATATCTAGGTGAAGAACACTGGACTTCTATAAAATGTATCCTTAAGTACTTGAGAAGAACTAAGGATATGTTGTTGGTTTTTGATAATAGAGAACTCCAAGTCCAGGGGTATATAGACTCAGATTTTATGTCCGATGTAGATGATCGAAAGTCAACATCTGGAAGTCTGTTTGTGTGCAATGGTGGAGCTGTCAGTTGGAAAAATTTTAAGCAGATAGTGATAGCAGATTCCATCATGGAAGCAAAATACATTACTGCATCAGAGGCTGGAGGCATTCTGGTATAAGAAGTTTGCCACAAAGATTGGAGTGATGCTATTAGATGCCATTCCTCTATACTGCAACAACAATGGTGCCATAGCCCTTGCTAAGAAGCCGAGGTTTCATCAGAAATCCAAGCACATCGAATGACAATACCACCTCATCCATGATTACCTCGAGAAGGATTATATCGAAGTCAAGAGAGTTGACTCCGCAGACAATGTGGTAGACCCACCTATAAAGCCATTGGGCCAGTAGAAGATCGAAGCGCACTTTGAGAAGATGGGATTTAGATTTGTAGCCAATTGGCTTTAGGTCAAATAGAAGTTTGTTTGATATGTGTGCCCTAGAAGCCAGAATTGGCTGACATTTGTTATGCACTTCTAAGGGCAAAATTATAATTTTGACTATAACTAATAAAATGGATTATTTTCTATCACAATATGTATTTAGTGTCTATGATACATCCCCTAAGTTAATACTAATGATAATTTCTATTTTCAAGAGTTGAAAATTCAAGACTTGAATTTTTATTATTAACTCATAAAATGCTTCCGACCATAGGATCATCCTAAGGATGGTGATTAATTCAAAAGATTGGTGTACAATCACTTCTTTATAGTAGATGAGTCTTGAGTCTATGGTGTAGATGTTAGATATGTGTGCCCTAGAAGCCAGAATTAGCTGACACTTGTAATACACTTTTAGGGGCAAAATTATAATTTTGATTATAAATAATAAAATGGTTATTTTCTTTCACATATATATATTTAGTGTCTGTGATACAACCCTTGAGTTAATGATAATGATAATTCTTTTTTTTAAAAGTTGAAAATTTAAGATAAGAATTTTTATTATTAACTCATAAAATGCTTCTAACCATAGGATCATAATAAGGATGGTGATTAATCTAGAAGGTTAGTGTACAATCACTTCTTTATAGTAGATGAGTCTTGAGTCTACGGTGTAGAGACATTGGAGTGAGAGTACAGATACTCGTTAGAGAATGAGGGCACTGAGCATGACCATCTCGAGTTGTCATAAGAAAGCCTATCTTCTCGTCGATGACTGACTCAAAGCTGCAATGGTGTGTCTAATTCTTTGACCTGAGGTGCATCGGCAGTTCACCTTGAGGATATTATAGTTTGAATACACCATGACTCAGTCTTCTAGACATTTGGAATCCTGAGGTGTATGTTGGCTATATCATGTTCGTTATAGGAATTGGATTGCACCATGAGGGAATCTATCTACCTTGATAGAAGAGGAGCAGTCCTATGATGATTATGAGAATCAAGTCCATAAGCCCATGGCCATGGCAGAGAGTGAAATAATAGAAAGACTTTCTATTAAGTTTTTTACATCGGACTTGAATCGAATGACTGAATCATATGATAGAAATTAGGGTTTGACGAGTTCACCTTAACCCTAATCTGATCGAGGCTCTAGATAGAAGAACTTAATCACACAAGTAGCTGCACCAAGAGGTTCTTTTTCAATTTTGATGGGTTGCCACCATATACTGCTAGGTGTCACTGATGGATTTTGGGAGCAACTAGAATGATTTAGATGATCGATCATTTTAGTTGTCTAAATTAGAAGAGTTCTGATCCATCAAAAGAAGTTTCGATGATATCGATGATGGAGATCATGACATATCCCATTATCATACAGAACTGAATCTAACTGGGTCACACAAACAAGGGTTTGGATATGGATATCATCAATTTTACTAACCTAGTTCAATTGTTTTGAATTAGATTCAATTAGGTTCAAGAAAATCATGCTAGCACATGATTGAACCTAACATTCTCCTTTCCCAATCATTAAAAGTTATCTCGATTGAGCCAAATGTGTTTATGCTCACTCAGGTATCTTTACTTGGTCTGATTGGAGATTGTCCATGTAAGAAAAAGATTGTCTTAATTTATGAGATAAATTTGAGATAACACTTGCCATTTTTCATCACCTGCTAATTCTTGTCCTTTGACTTTAGTCAAACGTTGACCTTTGACCCTTGGACATCTGCCCATAGGTCATGCACCCATAGATGAGATTTATTGACCAAGTCCACCTACCATATTTGGCAAGTAGATGGAGGGCACACGCCTAGGATGGCATGCATCCCATGTAGATAAACACTAGAGTCCCATATGGATGGGACTCTAGGTTGCTTCTTGGATTCAAACTAGGTGACCCTTACCTATAGATTTTGACCAGTCTAAGGTGCCATCTAAGGATGAATCTATAGGGCCCTCATTTGATTGGATCAGGTAATATCATCCTACCAATCAGATTTAGATCTGATTGCATGAAGCAATACGATTGGCTTGGATGATGCAGCACTACATGGCGCAGCAAGGTCTATAAATAAATCCTATCTGCGCCAAACTTTTTAAGAGTTCCTCTTAGCCCATGCCTCAAGGCTGCCCCTCTTCCTCCTCCATGCCATCTTCTAACCCTCTCTCTCATCTCGATGCCCAATAAAGTTGGGATTCAGTTTGGTGCAATCCAGGCAAGAAAAGGTTGATGAGAAAGCAAGAAGGCAGCCTTGCTATAAGAGACAGCAGCACATCTTCAAAAAAAGTTTTGAAAATCTTCAAAAATAGATTTAGATTAGATTTTTGAAGACATGATAAAGAAGGAGCAGATCTCTAGATCCAGCCCAAGTGGATATCGGTAGAGGCCAGGCGCTTGCATGACTAGATCCAGAACCTCAGGCAATCAGCAGGATCATCAAAGGATAATCAAATTACCCAAAACAAGGTAACATTAATTTAGATTTAATTTAATTTAATTTTTTTATTTATTATATCATAAAATTAGATTTGAAAAGTGTCAGATCTGATTTAGCTCTAAGAAAAAATTTTTGAAATATGCCTCTCGATCCAATCATATTTGAATGAACCTGACTCGAAAATCTGATTTTCTCCTTCAGTAGAGACATCGGAGCAACAATATAGATACTCATTAGAGAATGAGGGCACTGAGCGTGACCACCACAAGTAGTCATCAGGAAGTCTACCTTCTCATCGATGACTGGCTTGAAGCTGTAGTGGTGTGTCGGGTTCTTTGATATGAGGTGCATCGATAGTTTACCTTGACGGTGTTATAGTTTGACTACACCATGACTCGATCTCCTAGCTATTCGAAACCCTGAGGTGTATGTTGGCTATAGCATATTCATTGTAGGAATTAGATTGCACTAAGAGAAAATCTATCTACCTCGGTAGATGAGGAGCAGCCCTATGATGATCATGAGAATCAAGTCCATAAGACCATGGCCATGGTAGAGTGATATAATAGAAAGAGTTTCTATTAAGGTTTTCACATCGGACTTGAATAAAATGATTAAATCATATGATAGAAATTAGGATTTGGTGAGTTCACCTTAATCTGATCGGGGCTCAAGATAGAAGAACTTAATCACATAGGTAGCTGCACCGAAAGGTTCATTTTTAGTTCTAATAGGTTGCCACCATATACTGCTAGGTATCACTAATGTATTTTGAGAGCAATTATAATGATTTGGATGATCGATCATTCTAGTTGTCTGAATCAAAAAAGTTTAGATCCATCGAAAGGTATTTTGATGATGTCAATGATAGAGATCATGACATATCTCATTACCATATAGAACTGAACCAACTGGGTCACACAAACAAGGGTTTGGATCTGCATATCATCAATTGGACTAATCCAGTTCAGTTGATTTGAATAAGATTTAATTAGGTTCAAGAAAATCATGCTAGCAGATGATTGAGCCTAATGTTCTCCTTCAATTATCATTTTAAGTTATCTCGAATGAGCCAAATATATTTGTACTCACTCAGATATGTTTACATGGTCTGACTAAAACTTATCCAAGTCAGAAAAGAATTGTCTTAATTTATAAGATAAATTTGAGACAACACCTATCATTTTTCGTCACCTGCTAATTTTTGTCTTTTGACTTTGGTCAAACGTTGACCTTTGATATTTAGACATCTGCCCATGTGTCATGCACCCATAGGAGATTTATTTTAGTCCAGTCAACCTACTCAAAAGTAGGTGGACCAGAGGCATATTTCTAGGGAGGCGTGCGCCCATGGATAGAGGTGCCTGGAGTTCCATATAGATGGGACTCTAATTACTTTGAGGTTTTTACCTAGGTGGCGCTAAAGATTAGACTTTGACTAGTCTTAGGTGCCATCTAAGAATGATTTAGAGGGGCTCTTATCTGATTAGATCAGGTAATGTCATCCCACCAATAAAATTTAGATCTGATTGCATGAAGTGACATGACTGGCCGGGATGATGTGGCACTGCATGGTGTAGCAAGGTCTATATAAACCCTATCTGTGCCTAGTTTCAGAGAGCCTAGACCATTGACCATGCCATAAGGCTGCCCCTCTCCCTTCTCCATGCCATCTTTAGGTCCCTCTCTCCTCTCTATGCCCAAGGGAATTTAGGCTCCAGTTTGGTGCGATCCAGGCAAGAGAAAGGTGATCAGAAAGGAAGAAGGCAGCACTGCTGCAAGAGATGATACCCGATCTTCAAAAGAAGTTTTGAAGATCCTTCAAATCAGATCTAGATCTAATATTTGGAGAAGTGATAAAGAAGAAGAAGATCTCCAGATCCAGCCTAAGTGGATAATGATAAAGGCCAAGCACTTGTGTGGCTAGATCGAAAACCTCAAGCAATCAGCAGGATCATCATAGGGTAATCTGATTACCCAACAACAAGGTAAAAAATTAAATCTATTTTAATTTATTTTTATTTTTATTAGATCTATAAAATTAGATCTAAAATATCTTAGATCTAATCTAGATTCAAAAGAAAAAATTTTTGAAATATTTCTCTTGATTCAATCAGATTTGAACAAACCTGACCCAAAAAATTGGGATTTTTCCTTCACCCATTATCCTCCTACCTTTTAATAGGTGGACTGGTCCAAATGTTCTCTCCTATGATGGTTTGACACATGGGCAGATGTCTAAGTGTCAAAAATCAATGTTTGGCTAAAGTCAAAAGATAAGATTTAGCAGATGATGAAAAATGGCATATGTTGTCTTAAATTCATCTCATAAATTAAGACAATCCTTTTCTGATCTGGACAAGCTCCAGTCAGACCAAGTAAAAGAACCCAAACATATTTGGTTCAATCGACACAACTTTTAATGATAATTATAGAAGAATATTAGGCTCAATCTTGTGCTAGCTTGATTTTCTTGAACCTAATTGAATCTAATTCAAATCAATTGATCTGGGTTAGTCCAATTGATAATATCTAGATCTAAATCCTTATTTGTGTGACCCAGTTAGATTCAGTTCCATATGGTAACGAGATATATTGTGATCTCTATCATCGACATCATTGAAACATCTTTCGATGGATCAAAACTTTTCTGATTCAGACAACTAGTATGATTGATCATCTAAATCATTCTAATTGCTCTTAAAATCCACCAGTGACACCTAGCAGCATATGATGGCAACCCATCAAAACTAAAAATGAACTACTCTGTGTAGTTACCTGTATGATTAAATTCTTCTATCTTGAGCCCCGACTGGATTAGGATTAAGGTGAACTCGTCAAACCCTAATATCCATCATATGATTAATCATTTGATTCAAGTCCAATATGAAAACCTTAATAGAAACTCTTTCTATTATTTCACTCTACCATGCCATGGGCTTATTGACTTGATTCCTATGATCATCATAGAACTACTCCTCATCTACTGAGGTAGATAGATTTTCTCTTGGTGCAATCCAATTTCTACAATAAACTTGCTATAGCCAACATACACCTCAGGGTTTCGAATGGTTAGGAGATCGAGTCATAGTGTAGTCAAACTATAACACCCTCAAGGTGAACTGCCAATGCACCTCAGGTCAAAGAACTAGACACACAACTACAACTTCGAGCCAGTCATCAACGAGAAGGTAGGCTTTGTAATGATTGCTCGAGGTGATATCGCTCAGTGCCCTCGTTCTCTAATGAGTATCTATACTCTCGCTCCAATGTCTCTACACCGTAGACTCAAGACTCATTTACTATAAAGAAGTGATTGTACCCCAAACTTTCGGATCAATCACCATCCTCATGATGATCCTATGGTCAGAAGCATTTTATGAGTTAATAATGAAAATTCATGTTTAAATTTTCAACTCTTGAAAATAAGAATTATCATTTGCATTTAACTCAAGGGATGTATCACAGACACTAAATACACATTATGATAGAAAATAACTTATTTTGTTATTTATAGTCAAAATTATAGTTTTGCCCTTAGAAGTGTATAACAAGTGTCAGTCAATTCTGACTTCTAGGGCAAACATATCTAACAAACTCCCACTTGACCTAAAGCCAATTGGCTAAAAATCTAAGTCCCATCTTCTCAAGGTGGGCTTTGATCTTTCGCTGACCCAACAACTTTATAAGTGGATCTACCGCATTGTCTGCGGAGTCGACTCTCTTGACCTCAATGTATCCCTTCTTAAGATAATCACGGATTAGGTGGTATCACCACTCGATGTGTTTGAATTTTTGGTGAGATCTCAACTCCTTAGCAAGAGCTATGGCGCCATTATTTTCGTAGTATAAAGGAATGGCATCTGATGGCATCACTCTGATTTCTATAATGAAATTCTTATACTAGAATGCCTCCTTCATAGCTTCTGACACAGCGATATATTCTGCTTCCATGGTGGAATCTTTTATTATAGTCTGTTTGGAACTCTTCCAACTGATAGCTCCACCATTACACACAAATAGATTTTCAGATATCGACTTTTGATTATCTATATCGGACATAAAATTCGAGTCTGTATATTCCTAGACTTGGAGTTCTACATTACTAAAAACCAAGAATGTATCCTTAGTTCTTCTTAAGTACTTAAGGATACATTTCATAGAAGTCCAGTGTTCTTCACCTGGATTCAACTGATATCTGCTCGTGATACTCATAGCATGGGCTATATCAGGTCGTGTACATAACATGGCATACATTAGGCTCCCTATTGTAGAAACATAAGGGATCTTGCTCATGCATTCTATCTCCTTAGGTATGCTAGGGCACATCTTCTTGAAGAAATGAATGCCATGTCTGAAGGGTATCAAACCCCTCTTGAAGTTTTTCATGCTAAACCTCTTTAGTACCTCCTCTATGTACTAATTCTATGAAAGACCTAGCATTCTATTGGGTCTATCTCTATAAACTTTGATTCCAAGAATGAAGGATGCTTCTCCTTAGTCTTTCATGGAGAATTCCTTAGATAACCACATTTTAACCATGGTCAACATAGGAATATCATTTCCAATAAGAAGGATATCATCCACGTATAGTATGAGGAAGACAATAGCGCTCTCACTAACATTTCTAAAATACATGGTTCCTCCTCGTTCTTGATGAAACTAAATAATTTGATCATATCATTAAAATAAGTATTCCAGCTCCGAGATGCTTGCTTAAGTCCATATATGGACCTTTGCAACTTGCAAATCTTATGATCAGTATCACTAGATGTGAAACCAAGCGGTTGTTCCATATAGATATCTTCCTCAAGATATCCATTTAAGAACGTTGTTTTCACGTCCATTTGTCATATTTCATAATTGAAATAGACTGCAACAGCAAATAATGTGTGAACAGATTTAAGCATGGCTACTAGTGCAAAGATATCCTGATAGTCAATGCCTTCGCGCTGACTATAGCCTTCTACCACTAATCTTGCTTTGAATGTCTCTACATTCCCATCTACATCAATCTTTCTCTTGTAGATCCATTTATACCCAATAGGTACTATGCCTTCTGGTGGATCTACCAAGATTCAGACTTGGTTTGAGTGCATCGAATCAATTTCTAACTTCATTGTCTCTAACCATTTCTCAAAGTCGATATTCGATATCGTCTCATCATAGATTTTGGGATCATCACCATGAGCCCCATTACCTATGAGGAATATTTTCTCTACTTCCTATGAAATAGTACTTAAGTACCTCTCAGGAGGATGGAAAACTCTTTCCGATCTTTGAGGTGGAGGAGGTAGTAGTTGTATTGGCTCTATCTGATTTGGTTCCATTTGATCCTTAGCTCGTTGCTCTTGTGAGACTTTCTCCTCTAGCTTGATCTATTTTTTGATGCCGCCATCTTGAATAAACTATTTTCAAGAAAGATAGCATGTCAACTCACAATCAATTATGATTTTTTGAAAAGTAGAAATAATATCCTAACAACTCTTTAGGATATCCTATGAATCGAGCTCTAAAGGACCTGAAGTCTAACTTATCCGCTTGTTATCTTTTAACATGAGCCGGACAATCCCAAATTCTAAGATGACTCAGACTTGGTTTCTTACCATGCCATATCTCATACGGTGTGGTAGGAATGATTTTAGAAGGAACCCTATTCAGTAAATATATAGTAGTTAACAAACTATCCCCAAAAAAAATTAGGAAGGTCTGTGAAGCTCATCATGGATCGGACCATATCTAATAGGATCCAATTTCTTCATTCTAAAATCTCATAGAGTTAAGGTGTTCCAGATGGAGTCCATTGAGAGATTATGCCATTCTGCTTGAGATAGTCTATGAATTTTTGACTAAGGTATTCACCTCCTTGATCTGATCGAAGAATCTTAATGAGTTTTTCAGTTTGTTTTTCTACTTCATGTCTGAATTCTTTATACTTTTTAAAGACTTCAGACTTGTGTCTCATAAGATACACATACCCATACCGAGACAAATCATCGATGAAGGTTATGAAGTAGATAAAATTGTCTTTAGCCGGTATATCAAATGGACCACACACATCAGTATGTACTAGGATAAGTAAACCCATGGCCCTTTCCCCATGTCCGATAGAAAGGAGTTTAGTCATTTTGCCATGAAGACATGATTCACAAATTGGATATGACTCAAAAGTCAATGGACTTAATAGCCCAATTTTCTCTAATTTGTTAATCCTATCTTCTATTATATGACCTAGTCTAAGATGCCATTGATACCTATCATTTGGACTATCGCTAGTTCATTTTGATTTTATGGTATTTACATTTTGCTCGATATTAAAAATAGATGCATCAATATGTAACTGGTAAAGACCGTTAATAAGAAAACCACTTATAATTTTATTTCTTTCATAAAGAATGTTACAATGGTCCTTAAGAAAACTAATTATATAGCCTTCTTATGCTAAACATGAAACAAAAATCAAATTCCTGCTTGCTGTAGGCACATAATAACAATTCCTAAGTACTAAATCTAAACCAGATGGTAGTCAAAGAGGGTAGGTTCCCACAACCACAGTAGCAACCCTTACTCCATTTTCGATGTGTAGGATCATCTCACCATCCCTCAGCCTCCAGCTATCCTCAAGACCCTACATGGAAGTGCACAAATGAGCATTAGAACTAGAGTCAAGCACCCAACTGGATGTAGAAGAAACCATAAGGTTAGATTAAATAATGAGCATACCTTCAGAAGGACCTGCCTTCTTCTTATTCTTCAGGGTGGCCAGGTATGAAGGATAGTTTCGCTTTCAGTGGCCATTAGTATTGCAATGAAAATATATTTCTTTGTCAGCGGCCTTCTTCTTCGGCTTTGCCTTCTTTTTCTTTCCTCCTTCCACCTTCTACTTTTTTACGAACTTCTTTTTTTTAAAAGACTTTCTCTTAGAAGAAGTCCATTCCATAGCAAATACTGAGCCTTTAGAACCTTTCATTGAAAGCTCAGCGGTAACCAGCATGTTCATAAGCTCGACCAAAGTATTTTGAAGTTATACATATTGGTAGCTCATGATGAACTACCCATATGCATCAATCAAGGATTGCAAAATTATATCTTTCTATAGATCTAGGTCCAACTTCACTCTGAGCTTCTCAAGCTCTTCCAAATTCTTGATTGTCATCAGACAATAATCTTGGACTGGCTGCCCAACATGCATTTGAGCCTTGAATAGTCGTTTAGTCACCTGATATTTGGCTGCATGACTCTATTCACAAACATCTCTTGTAGGTGAGAGAACATTTGGTGGATAGTCCTGATATCTTCATGTTGGCGCTGAAGCTCATCAGACATCGAGCCCAACATGTAGTATCTAATCTTGTTATCTTCGTCCATCCATTTGTCAAGAGATGCTCTCTATTCAGTGGATGGACGAGCTGGTAGGGTGGAGGGGTCCTGGTCCAATACATGAGTTAACTTCTCGGAATCCAAAATGATTTTAAAGTTCTACAGCCAATCTTTGTAATTGGGTTTGGTGAGTCTATGGGTGTTCAGGATACATGCTAGTGGATTGGATGCAGACATTTTCCTATAGAGAGTCAAAGTTTCTAGTTAGATATTGTAATTAAGACTTGACCAATTCGTTTAGGGATTTAATTTTTAAATAAATTAGCTTTCACTATTTTCTCGGATTCCTACACTTCCTCTATAGAGATGTAAAAATCTCCATGATTATAGATTTCTAATGGGTGGTGCAGTCCTACCAACTAACTCATCACCTTACCTAACAGTTATTGGTGATGGGTTAGCCAATGAGTGAACAACTCTTATCTAATGATTCTCTAATCATGGTATACCCAATCTTGATCTCTAATTCATGAATCTCACCATGCCCAAAATATTGATCCATTTGTTAGTTAAGTCAGACCCACCATTTGCATAGATTGGATTCTTAATTGGATCTCTCATTGTATCCAAAATATTGAGCCCAATTTATCCTCCAGCCCATAGCATCCAATGCCTAATAGACATGGTTGCATCTTCTCGGTGCAACTAAACCACTGTGACTAGCCGAGAACAATCAACCTCGGGAAGGACCTGCATATCTACAATGGTGGAAGATCTTAGACTTAATCTTTTCTTAGGAAGATTTGCTTTAGGCCTCTTTAAATTTGACTTACAATAGCCATAACAATTATGACTAACCTAGCGGCATGGGTTAGCTCGAATTGTTAACCACCTTAGATTGAGATTGAGTCGATAAATATGGCCAGATAAGTAAGACCGATGGAAGGGATATGCCATTAACTCGACAAGAATGCATTCGAGTCTAGTAGTTTCCAATTAAAAATCAATCGATTGTATCTACCAGACATACCTTAGACACCAAATTATTGAGCTAGAACTAATCAGATTAGCCTACAATCCAGACTCTAACCACTAAGCCTAATTAGGTCTTAGCTTGATTGATCACTCATGTGATTCGTTCTTGACACAGACTTAATCCTATCAGACTGGTCAATTTAAGCACTCTTGATCCCATCTAACCAACTCTTGATTCGGTTTGATCAATCGCTAGACCTAATTGAGCTACCCAAGTCCAAACCTAATTTTTTGAATATGTCTTAAATCTAAAAATTTTTAATTTTTAGACTTAACATATTTCATAATCTTAATTCTTAATTAAGTTTAAGGTTTACAAATAAAATATGTAAATAAAATTCTAGGGTTTCAAGATCTAGAATTTTGTAGAAAATAAGTTTTAGATTTTTGATTAAGGACGAACACGCAATATCCCTACACATCATAAGAACATCCCATCAAATGGGAGAAGAGGGTATTTAAATTCTATTTTGTTCTTATAATCGGATGGCCAAGGAAAATATCTTAATCAAGAATATAAAAGAAAAATTATAAAACTAGTTAGATCTACATCATATATCTCATATATAAAAAATTAATCTAATTATAAATATATTTTGCATACATCTTCATGTATCATTTAATGCATATTTTTAAATCTAAATTATCTCATAATTATCTAGAAAATTAAATTTAAATTGATCACTTCAAAATAAATTCTATTCTAGATAATTTTGTAGAACTATTCTACAACTAGTCTAAACATATTTTCATCATATGTCATATGAACAAAAAATTAAATAACTTTATTTTTTATTTTTTAGATCTTATTATAATAATTATAATATTAAAAAATAGTAAATAAATAGATCTAAAAATTATAACTAATTAAATTAAATTATGATCATGTAAGACTATACATAGTATAATTCTATTTTACAACTAGTCATGCATCTTGCATAAGTTAGATCTAAATTATTTAATTTCAATTTTTTCAATTTTAAATCTAATCACATCTCATGTGACCTTTAAAATAATCTAATTATTATATTAAAATAAATTAAAATCAGATCTAATATAACCTGGCTCTGATACCAATTGAAGGGAAAATTCTATTTTTTGGATCAGATTCATTTAGATCTGATTGGATCAAGAGAGATATTTCAAAAATTTCTCTCTTGAATTTAGATCAAATTTGAGACTTTTTAGATATGATATTATTTATCTAATAAAAAAATAAAATAAAAATAAAAGATTAATTAAATCTAAATTAATTTTATCGTGTAGCGGATAATCAGATTATCCTATAATGATCCTGATGTCTTCCTAAGGTTCTGGATCTAGACACACAATTGCCTGACCTCTATCGATATCCACTCAGATAGGATCTGAAAATCTTCTCCATCTTTATCACTTTTCCAAATATTAGTTCTGAATCTAATTTGGAGGATCTTCAAAACTCCTTTTGAAGATCGGGTATCGTCTCTTGCAGCAGTGCTGCCTTCTTTCTTTCTTGTCGCCTTTCTCTTGCTTAGATCGCACCAAACTGAAGCCCAAAGATTCTTGGGCATGGATAGGAGAGAGAAGACTGGAAGATGGCATAGAGGAGGGAGAGGAGCAGCCTTGTGGCATGGGCAATGGGCTAGAGTTTTCAATCTTAGGTGCAGACAGGGTTTATATAGACTCTACTGCACCATGCAATGCCACATCATCCCAGCCAATCATGTCACTTCGTGCAATCAGATCTAAATTTGATTGGTGGAATGATATCACCTAATCCAATCAGATGAGAGCTCCTCTAAATCATCCTTAGACGATGCCAAGACTGGTCAAAGTCTAGTCTTTGGCACCATCGGGGTAGAATCTCCGAAGCAACTTAGAGTCCTAACTGTTTGGGACTCCAGATGTCATAATCCATGGGCGCATGCCTCCCTAGGCATGTGCCCCTTATCCTGGGACTCTAGATGTCATAATCCATGGGTACACACCTCTCTAAGCATGTGCCCCTTATCCTCCTACCTTTTAGCAAGTAGATTGGTCCAAATATTCTCTCCTATGATGGTTTGACATATGGGCAGATGTCTGAGTGTCAAAGTTCAATGTTTAACCAAAGTCAAAAGATAAGATTTAGTAAGTGATGGAAAATTATAGGTGTTATCTCAAATTCATCTCATAAATTAAGACAACCCTTTTCTGACCTGGACAAGCTTCAATCAGACTAAGTAAAGGTATCTGAGTGAGCCCAAACATATTTGGCTCAGTTGAGACAACTTTTGATGATAATTAAAGGAGAATATTAGGCTCAATCATGTGCTAGCATGATTTTCTTGAACCTAATTGAATCTAATTCAAATTAATTGATCTAGGTTAGTCCAATTGATAATATTCAGATCCAAATCCTTGTTTGTATGATCTAGTTAGGTTCAGCTCCATATGGTAATGAGATATGTCGTGATCTCTATCATCGACATCATCGAAATATCTTTCGATGGATTAAAATTTTTTTGATTCAGATAACTAGTATGATTGATCATCTAAATCATTCTAATTGCTCTCAAAATCCATCAGTAACACGTAGCAGCATATGATGGCAACCCATCCAAACTAAAAATGAACCTCTCGATACAGTTAGCTGTGTGATTAAGTTCTTCTATCTTGAGCCCCGATTAGATTAGGGTTAAGGTGAACTCGTCAAACCCTAATATCCATCATATGATTAATCATTTGATTCAAGTCCAATGTGAAAACCTTAATAGAAACTCTTTCTATTATTTCTCTCTGCCATGGCCATGGGCTTATTGACTTGATTCTAGTGATCATCATAGGGCTACTCCTCATCTACCGAGGTAGACAGATTCCCTCTTGGTGTAATCTAATTCCTGCAATGAACATGCTATAGCCAACATATATCTTAGGATTCTGAATAGCTAGAAGATCGAGTCATGGTGTAGTCAAACTATAACATCCTCAAGGTGAACTGTCGATGCACCTCAGGTCAACGAATTAGACACACAACTACAGCTTGGAGCCAATCATCGATTAGAAGGTAGACTTCCTAATGACTGCTTGAGGTGGTCATACTCAGTACCCTCATTCTCTAATGAGCACCTATACTCTCACTCCGATGTCTCTACACCATAGACTCAAGACACATCTACTATAAAAAAGTGATTGTATGTCAACTTTTCTGATCAATCACCATCCTCATGATGATCCTATGGTCAGTAGCATTTTATGTGTTAATAATGAAAATTTGTCTTAAATTTTTAGCTTTTGAAAATAATAATTATCATTGCCATTTAACTCAAGGGATGTATCACAGACACTAAATATACATTATAATAGAAAATAATTTATTTTATTATTTATAGTCAAAATTATAATTTTGCCCTTAGAAGTGTATAACAAGTGTCAGTCAATTCTAACTTCTAGGACATACAGATCTAACAAATGAACCTCCCACTAAGTTCACCAACTCCTTATGGAGTTGGTGATCCTTTTCAAAGTTTTGAAGTAACCTCAGTAACCTATGGTAGTCCACTTCAGGCTTTGACATTCTATAATGTGTAAGGAATGGAAGATAAGACTTGGGCAGTGAGTTCAGTATTGCATCTTTCCCAAGTTGTTTGTGCAAGAAAAATCCAAACTTGCTCAAGCACTCTATCAGCTCGATCATGTACAATATATGATCACTGACAGAGGCACCATCTCTCATTCTAGCATTGAAGATGGCACAACTAGTCTTGTGCCTCTCAACGTCATCGAGTGTGCCAAAAGAATCCTCCAATGCTTGGAGCATTTCGTTTGGCTGAGTTGTCTCAAACTTGCAACTGAACTCATTAGTCATCGCAGCCAGCATAATGCAGCGCACCATGGTTCGGTCACTAAGCCACTTCTGATAAGTGTCTCTGACTGTTCTACATGCATTTACAGTTGGCTCCTCAGGTGTAGGATCCATCAGCACATATAGAATCCGTTCATGCTTCAGAATAATCTTTAACTTTTGGTACCAGCTATCAAAGTTGGATCCCACCAATTTATCATTATCCAATAATGATCGAAGTGATAGAGAAGTGGCCATGTCTGTGCAAAGAAAAATCAAAACCTAATTAGATATTGATTCATTAAACCTAAAGATTTGGATTTTAATCAAAAGGTTTCTCTCACCATTTTATTCGAATTGGTAGCCTCTACCTCCAATTCGAGCAAATACCCTAATTTTTTAGTAGGTACTAGAATCCACATAGACTGTACACATGCCAAACTTTGGTTGGCCCACCCATGTATATCTAAGGATAGATTCATAACCAATTATTTTTTCAAATAATTTTTAGTAATTAAATTTTGCCCCAGGCCTTGATCAGTTGACTTTGGCCTTCTCAAAAAAGGATCCAGTTAGGTCCAACCATTAACATGATCATACTTAGCCCATCCAATGAGTAAATGATCAGACCCAACTTTGGTTGGCCCACCTGACCACCATTTAGAAAGATGTACCCAAGAGATCATATAATGAAAGATAATTTCATCAATCGATAAGCACCAGGCCTTTGGGCCTCCAATGATTATCCAACTGATGGACCCATTATCATCCACTTTAATGGGAGGCTATGATCCAGTTATCATAAAATTATTTTATTTTAGGGATCTAATAATTTTAGAAGATTTATTTATAGAAGTGAGCAGATTAGATTAATCAGCTTGTCATGATCCTCCCACTAACTTCACCAAGTCAGCTTAAAAAAGATGATTAATAGGCTAGTCTAGGAGCACCTAAATCAGTCAAACTGATTTACCTAGCTGACATGGGTCAGCTCGAATAGTCAAGTGATCCGATCAAAACATAATCTCATCAAGAGGTCAGGTAAGTTCGATCAGTGGAAGGATCTACCAGGCTTGCCTTAGACACCATCAGAAATGGCCAGGTAAGCGGGATGCCAATTAAAAATCACTGGTTTGGTTTACCATAGACACCAACTAGTTTAATTAGTTTCAATAAGATCAACCTAACAGTTCATGCTAGACCTCGTAGCCAAGAATCAAGTCCATCTTGGGTCTTGTTAAAGACATGGATTTGACCAACTACAACTATTGCAACTGATCTAGAGAATCCTTGATCTAATCTAAGAAAATAATTGATTAGATTTAGTCAATTCTCTAATTAAGTACATTCTTTAATCTAACCCTAGGTCTAATCCAATTAATGGACCTAATCACCACTAACCCATTAACTCAATGTGTTACGATTTGTGTCATAGGATCTTCAATTTACAATCCTAGAACCTAATCAAACAACTTCTTAATTCTTAATTAAGTTTTGGACTAAGGGTTGGGGTTTGGCTTTTCAAAAATAGTTTTCATATTTGTAAAATATTTTTACAACATGGTTCTATCAACCAAGTTGCATGTTTGATTCATAATCAATATGCAAGTAACATAAACATTAATCTACTTTAGATCTAATCTAAACAGATTCATGTAATTGAAATAGTTTTGATTATAATCAATCATAAATCTTCCTAGATCGAATATAACATATTTATGATGATTAAAATTAAATTAAAATATTTTTAATCAGATCATAAAATCTCTTAGATCTAATCTAAAATTTTATGATCAATATTTTAGATCAGCACATACTAGGACAACCTTATAGCAGTCCGTGCAATCTAAAATATTTTATTATTTTTTTTAATTTTAGATTTAATAATTAAATTATAAATTAGATCTAATCTAAAAAATAATCTAGACATGCAAAAATATCATGTAATAAGAACCTACTCTGATACCAATTGAAGGAACCAGATCTAGGATTTTACAGGTGGATCTTTAAACTTTTTCAAGATCTTGTAGCGAAAGACTTAAGTAAATCTAAAATTTATTTAAATAATCATGTAAATACCTAGATCTCAGATCTATTACATGATCAAGGCATGATATTAAGTTAAAAATTAAAATTAAATAATAAAGAAAAATTTTGATCAAATCGACCTAGATCTACACTACATCAAATGCATGAATGAAGTTTATGATCAAGGCATGATCAAATTTTGATGCTTTCCTACCTAGTCATCGGGGTCTAGACTGAATCTTGGATATCTTGCATTCGATCATTTCTCCTTGAGAATCGAGGCTCAACTTCATTGTCCCAGATATATTCTTGTGATGTCTTTGGTTGTTTCCTATGACTTTATTTGTGGTTGGCTATTGCCAATATTAGTTGAGTGTTTTACTTAGTCATTTTAACAATAAACCTACATTAAAGCTCAAAGAAAATATTTTTATTGATATAATCAATGGACATACAACTTACTGGTCATACATTGTCAAATTCTCAACATTCTATGTCCAAGGAATGGGAGTTCCATCCAAGCTTTTAATTTTATAAGCCCCAGGTTTGATGACTCCAGTAATTCTTTAGCGCCCTTCCTAGTTTGGAGTCTGTTTGCCTTGCTTTATGGGTCTAGACACCTCAACTTGGCGAAGGATGAGATCTCCCAATTGGAACATCTTCAATCTAGCCCGTGCAATATGGTAGCGAGCTACTTGTTGCTGGTACAATACCATCTGAATTTGAGCATGCTCCCTAGTCTTTTTGAGCAAGTCAAAGTTTGTTCGGAGTTGGTTCAGATTCTCCTGCTTGTTGTAGCATTCCATCCTAGTCATCAACATTCTAATCTCAATAGGGATGATTGCTTCAGCACTGAAGGCAAGGTTGAATGGTGTTTCTTTGGTAGGAACCTAAGGAGTCGTCCGATAAGCCTACAGCACACTATAGAGTTCTTCAGCCTGGAGTCCTTTTCCTTGATCAAGCCTTGAATTCAACCCTTATAGGATTGTGTGATTTGTCACTTCAGCTTCTTCATGACTGTAGATGACCAACTGAAGTGAACTTGTGGTTGATATGTAGCTCAGAGTAGAACTCTTTGAACTTCAGATTATCGAACTACCATCCCTCATCAGTGATTATGGCTCGTGGTAGTCTAAAGCAGTATATGATGAACTTCTAGATGAAGTCCTGGACCTTCTTCTCAATGATCTAAAACAACAGCTTGACTTCCACTCACTTAATCAATCGGAATGCTCAAAAATTTTCTCCAACCAGTCACTAGTAGGAATGGTCCAAGGATGTCAATTCCCTACACAGAGCGATGATTGGTGCAAGCTTAATCGTCAGCCTTCATTGGATATTAGCATACTTTTGGTATTGTTCATATGTCCTAAAAAGGTTAGCTGCATCCTATTATAGGGTTAGCTAGAAATATCCTTGTCTGATCACTTTGTAAGCCAACGACCTATCTCCGAAGTGATTGCCGCAAATCCCTTAATGGACTTCTCGAAGTGCATGATCTACCTTGATTAGTTGCAGAGACTAAAATAGAGGTAGCAAGAATGACGTTTTGTAAAGTCTTCCTTCTAAATAGACATACATGAGGGCTTGGTGCTTAATCCCTCAAGCCTCAATCGAGTTAGTCGGCAAGACACCATCAAGGAGGTAGCTAAGCAAAGGAGCTATCTAGCTCAATTTGTGGCCTACTTGCAAGATAGCTGGCTCTTCCTTGATTCTTTGCTTCTGTAGATGTTTGACGAAGACTTTCCTATTTAGATCAGGATGTCCCAAAGTGGTGTGGTGAGATAATGCATCTCCTTACACATTCTCCGATCTTGGTATTTGTTGCACTTTCTTATTTTGAAAAGACATCAAAAGCTCCTTGAACCTTTTGCAAGTATCGAGCTATCTTTAGTTCTCAGGCCTCATATTCTCCTTGAGTTTGACTGACAACAAGCTACGAGCTAGTGAAGAACCTCAAGTCTTTTATCTCGAGCACTTTGGCATTGCTGAGGCCCACGATTAATGCTTCATACTTGGCCTCATTGTTTGAGACATCGAAGTTGAACCGAAGCACGTATTCCATCACAACTCCCTTTGGGCTTGCTAGAATGAGTCTAGCCTCACATCATTAAGAATTTGATCATCCATCTACATAAAGGATCAACGGGAAGGTTCTGTCTCCTCGAATGGTACCAAAGTTGATTCCTCATCCAATATATTGCATTCCACAAGGAAGTTGGTCGGAACATGAGCTTTTATTTCTAGTCAAGAATGATAGTGGAGATTGTATTCCTCGAGCCAATTTTCTATTTCATCATCCATCCCGAGGTAGTAGGCCTTTGGAGAATTACCTTCAAGTGTTGATCTATCAAGAAGTGAAATATGGTCGGAGCTGTTGTATAGTGGTGACGAGAGCATAGATCATCTTCTTGACTTTTGAATACCTCATTTTCGTATCATAAAGGAGCTTGGTAAATAGGCCTTTGGCTCCTAGCATCCTCTCAGACGAGCACTGAATAGACAGTAGCAAGTGAGGCCGACAAATATAAATATAAATTCTCACCTATTGTCGACTTAGAGAGTAGCAGAGATGATCCAAGATATCTCTTGAGCTCATTGAATGCTATATGACATTCTTTCGACCACTCGAAGCTCTTCATTCATTTGAGAATTTTAAAGAATGAGAGGCATTTCTCGACTGACCTCAAAATGAATCGATTGAGGGTAGCTACATGACCCACAAATTATTGAACATCCTTCTTGCATTCTTGGGTACTTCATCTCCATCAGTGCCTAGATTTTCTTCGGGTTCACCTCAATTCTATACTGGGTCACCATGAACCCTAGGAACTAGCTGGAGGTCATGCTAAAGGCATATTTGTTAGAGGTTGAACTTCATTTGGTTTCGCTTCAGCTCACTAAATAGTTCCTTTAGGTTGATGATGTGCTGATCGGCCTCAGTGCACTTGACCATAATATCATCATCATAGACTTTCATGTTGTATCCTATGTAGTGTTTGAACATCTTATTGACAAGATGCTGGTATGTGGCTCTTACATTTTTTTTAAAGGATTGAGAGTTGCATCGGATTGATCAAAGTCTAATGTAGCTGATTTAAAAAATTTTAATCGACCCGACACATGAGATATAGATCGAAATTAGATCAATAATCAAAAAATTAGCATGTTAAATAGAGAGAAATGTGATAACTCTTTATCACCTTGTGTGGATAGATAAACACCACAATCCAAATATCATGGATCTGAAGGAGGTTCATTGTTGAGCCATGCATGTGCCCGGCCTTTATAGGTATCCATCGGGATCAACCTTAGATCATCCTTCTTAAGGGCTTTTCTAGATCTTCGATCAACTTTTGATCTTCCTCATGATCTTAACCTTTGAGAACTCACTTCTTCCTTTGCTTGGCACAAGACAAGATTTGCCTAAGAGCCTTAGGCAAATGAAGATATGGACACCCAACTCCTTGGGCTTGGAATAGAGGGGAAAGGGAGAGGTGGCATGGATACAAGGAGAGGTGATGGAAAATATGATTTTCTATCACTTAGCAAACCCTAAAAGGATTACCAATAAATAGAACCCTTGGATCAAATTCAAAATTGAAATCAATCAGAAAAAATGGCTGGTCATCATCTCATGATGACACCTTTCCTTAAATCAGAATTTCTTACCAAGAAAAATCAATCTAAAAGGGAATGTTATCTCTCCCAAATAGGTAAGTAAAGTGGGCGGCAATACTTGGCATCTGCTTGACCTCATCCACGTAAGAGAGAGAGGGGGGCGTGTGCCCTCTCTCCCTACTCCTCCTATTGAAATCAGAAAGGGGCATATGCCCTTCTTATTCTCTATATGAATTCCATGCGACTAGCACTCATAGAACCAACCAAAAGAAAAGGAGGCATGTGCCTCTCTTGATATCATCCAGTGGTGGCACGCGCCCCTTCCATAAAATCTATGTCAAGTCAAGAAAGAAAAAGCAAAAATGAGCCAACTAATTGGCTTGACCCAATCCTATTAAGTCACCCAATGTGGTGCCCCTCTTGACCCAAAAGGATTAGATTAGGAATAAGACAATTGACTTGATCTAAACCTTATCCAAAAAGAAATTAAGTCTAGAGAAGAATTTGGGTTTAACTATGTGTTAGCATGGTGTACCTAAATCCAATATGATTTTAGTAAATCTTAAACCAATTGTGACTTCATAAGCCTAATTGATCAGTCCAAGATTAAATGCCTTATTGTGTGATCCCATAGGTTCAATTATGTCTGGTAGTGAGATGTACTATGATCTCTATTATAATATCATTGAAACTTCTTTTAATGGATTGGAACAATTTCAACTCACATCCATCAAGAATCATCGATCTTGAATGATCCTAGTGAGCTCTCACAATCCACCAGTGTTATCTAACAATATGTAGTGGCAAGCCAGCAAAACTGAATGGATGAACCTTTAGGTGCAGTTATCGTGTGATTCGATTCTTCTATCATGAGTTCCAATAGGATAGAGATCAAGGATAACTTGTCAAACCTCATGCTGTCATATGTTAGAATCAATCGATTTGAGTCCGATGTGAAATCCAATAGAAATATCTTTCTATTTTTCATGCTACCATGGCCATATGCTTTAGGACTCAATCTCATGATTTACATAAGACTACTCTTCTACTAAGATTGATAGATTTCATTTTGGTATAATCCAATTTTTACAATGAACATACTACAGCCAACATACACCTCAAGGCTCTATATGGCTAGGAGACCGAGTTATGGTATAGTCAAACTGCAGCACCCTCAAGGTGAACTACTGATGCACCTCAAGTCAGAGAACTAAATACACTACTGTAGCTATGAGTATGTCACTAATGAGAAGGTAAACATCCTTATGACTACTCATGATTGGTTATACTCAATACCCTTATTCTTAACAAGCACTTGCACTTTCACTCTGGTGCCTCCACATCGTTGATTCAAGACTCATCTATCCGAAGATAGTGATCATGCACCAATCTTTTAGATCAATCATTATCCCCATGATGATCCTTCGATCAAAAGCAATTTATAAGTTAACTATAATAACACATATCCCAAATTCTCAACTCTTAAGAATATGTGTCATTATACCCCTTAATCCATTGTATAATTCACAAACACAATAAATACAATGCAAATGGATGAATGAAAATCTAAATTTTATTAATATAAAAGTCAATAATATAAAATATGCCCTAAGAATGTTTTATAAGTGTCAGCTAATCTAGTTTTTAGGGCATACATCTAACAAACTCTCACTTGCACTAAAGCCAATTGGCTACAAAACTGAGTTCCATCTTCTTAAGAAGGGCTTCAGTCTTTTGTTGGCTTAATTACTTCATCAGTAGGTCAGCCATATTGTTTACAATATCGACTCTCTTCATCTTGATGCTTTCTTTCTCGAGATAATCACGGATGAGTTAGAACTGCTGCTCAATGTACTTGGATTTCTTATGAGATCTCGACTCTTTAGCTAGGGCTATGGCATCGTTGTTGTCGCAGTAGAGTGAAATGGCACTAATGGCATCACATCTAGTTCAGCAACAAACTTCTTGAACCGGAATACCTTCTTTGCAGCTTTCGATGCGGCGATGTATTCTGCTTCCATGGTGGAATCTACAATAACAATTAATTAAAACTCTTCCAGCTCACTACACTACCATCGCACAAGAAAATACTGCCTGTTATCGACTTTCGATCATCAATATTAGATATGAAGTCTGAATCAGTATATCCCTACATCCTTAATTCTTCATTTCTAAAGACCAAAAATATATCGTTAGTCCTTTTCAAGTACTTATGGATCATTTCAGGGAAGTTCAGTGCTCTTCCCCTGGTTCGACTGATATTTGCTTACGACACTCACAGCATGGAGATATCAAGTCATGTACAAAGTATGGCATACATAAGGCTCCTTATAGCAGAAACATAAGGGATCTTGCTCATATGTTCTATCTCTTTTGATGTGTTCGGGCATATTTTTCTGGAGAGATGGATACTATATCTAAAGGGTACAAGTCCTCTTTTTGAGTTCTCCATGCTAAACCTCTTCAGCACTTCTCCAATATACAACTTCTGTGACAATCCTAGCATCCTCCTAGATCTAACTGAAGGAAAAACCTAGTTTTCTGGATTAGGTTTGTTCAGATCTAATTGGATCAAGAGAGATATTTCAAAAATTTTTCTCTTGGATCTAGATCAGATCTGAGACTTTCTAGATATGATATTATTGATCTAATAAAAAAAATAAAATAAAATAAAGAATAAACTAAATCTAATTTAATTTATCTTATTGAGGGTAATTCAATTATCCTGTGATGATCCCGATGTCTGTCTGAGGTTTTGGATCTAGCCAAGCAAGTGTCTAATCTCTATCGGTATCCACTCGGATAAGATATGGAGATCTTCTTCTTTTTTAACATGTCTCCAAAAATTAGTTTTAGATCTCATTTTGAAGATCTTCAAAACTTCTTTCGAAGATGTGAGTTATCTCTTGCAGCAGTGGCGCCTTCTTCCTTTTCCTGTTGCTTTTCTCTTTCTTAGATCCACCAAACTGAAGCCCAAAAATTTTTGACCATGGGTAGGAGAGAGAAGACCTAAAGATGGCATGGAGAAGAGAGAGGGGCAGTCTTGTGGCATGGGCAATAGGTTAGGCTCTATAGATCTTGGCGTAGATAGGATTTTTATAGACCCTGTTGTGCCATGCAGTGCCACATCATCCCGACCAATCACGATCTTTTATGTAATCAGATTTAAATCTGATTGGTGGGATGACATCATCTGATCCAATTAGATGAGAATCCCTCTGAATTATTCTTAGATGGTGCCAAGACTGGTCAAGGATAAGTCTTTGGTGCCACCTAGGTAGAGTCTGAAGGGAAATCCTGATTTTCTGGACTAGGTTCGTTCAGATCTGATCAGATCAAGAGATATATTTCAAAATTTTTTCTCTTTGATCTAGATTAGATCTAAAATATTTCAAATCTAATTCTTATTATTTTAATATTAAAATAAAATCAAAAAAATTAAATCAAACTTAATTTACCTTGAAGTGTGTAATCCTATTACCCGATGATGATCCTATGAGCAGCGGAAGGTTCTGGATCTAGCCACGCAAGTGTCTGACCTCTATCGGTATCCACTCAGGTTGGATCTAGAGATCCTCTTCTTCTCTATCATGTCTCTAAAAATCAAATCTGAATCTGATCTGGAGGATCTTCAAAACTCCTTTTGAAGATCAGCAGTTGTCCTTTGCAGTAGTGCAGCCTTCTAGCTTTCAGTCGCCTTTTCTCTTGTCTGGATTGCACCAACCAAGGTCCAAAATACTTTTGGACATGGAGAGAATAGGGAGAAGGTGGGTTTGGCAAGGAGGAAGAGGGGAGAGGTAGCCTTGGGGCATGGCATTTTAATTCTCCAATTTGAGTTTAGCACCGGGTCTTATTTATAGACTATTTGTGAACTAACTCCTCTTCTTCCCAACCAATCACAACTCTTTGTGAAATTAGATCTAAATCTGATTGATGAAAATAGAGTCCCCTGGATTCCTCCTTAGAGGGTGCCTAAGACCAGTCAAAGTTGGTTCTTAGGAGAACTCTAATCAAAATCCAAAAAGGAGATGGAGTCCCTATCCAACAGGGACTCTTGGGCGCCTCCAACTTGGGCACGCGCCAAGGGTGGCGTGCACCCTCTTTCTTGCTAGGTTCTGGTAGGGAGACAGGCCCCCACCTACTCTCCAATAAATGTATGACACATGGACAGAAGTCAAAGTATTAATGGTCAACGTTTGACCAGTCAAAGGTCAACTTTTGACCAAAGTCCATCCCTCAGCCTCCTGCTATCCTCAAGATGCTACATGGAAGTGCATAGATGAGCACTAGAACCAAAGTCAAGCACCCAACTGGATGTAGAAGAAACTGTAAGGTTAGACTCAATAACGAGCATACCTCCAGAAGGACCTTCCTTCTTGCTCTTCAGGGTGGCCAAATAAGTAGGGCAGTTCCGCTTTCAGTGGCCGTCGCTGTTGCAATAGAAACACTTTTCTTTAATAGCAGCTTTTATATTTGGCTTTGCCTTCTTCTTCTTTGCTCCTTCCACCTTCTGCTTTTTCATAGACTTCTTTTTCTTTTCATAAGACTTTCTTTTGGAAGAAGTCCGTTCCATAGCAAGAACTGAGCCTTTAGAATCTTTCATAGAAAGCTCAGCGGTGACCAGCATATTCATTAATTCGGCCAAGGAATTTTGAAGTTTATGCATGTGGTAATTCATGATGAATTGCCCATATGCATCAGTCAAGGATTGCAGAATAATATCATTCTGCAGATCCAAGTCTAACTTCACACCGAGCTTCTCAAGCTCTTCCATGTCCTTGATCATCATCAGATAGTGATCTTGGACTGACTGCCCATCACGCATCTTAGCCTTAAAAAGTCATTTCGTGACTTGATACTTGGCTGCGCGACTCTGTTCACCAAACATCTCCTGCAGGTGAGCCAACATTTGGCGAGCAGTCCCGATATCTTCATGTTGGCGCTGGAGCTCATCAGACATCGAGCCCAACATGTAATATCTGGCCTTATTATCTTCGTCTATCCATTTTTTCAGAGATGCTCTCTGTTCAGTGGATGGACGGGCTGGTAAGGTGGGAGGGTCCTGGTCCAATACATGGGTTAACTTCTCAAAACCCAAAATAATTTTGTAGTTCCTGAGCCAATCTTTATAATTGGGTCCGGTCAGTCTATGTGTGTCCAGGATACGTGCCAATGGGTTGGACGCAGACATTTTTCCTATAGAGAGTCAAAGATTCTAGTTAGATACTGTAATTATGACTTGACCAATTTATTTAGGAATTTTATTTTTAAATAAATTAGCTCCCACTATTTTCTCGGATCCCTACACTCCCTCTGTAGAGATGCAAAAATCTCCATGATTAATGATTTCTAGTGGGTGGTGCGGTCTCACCAACTGACTCATCACCTCACCTAACAGTTATTGGTGATGGGTTAGCCAATGAGTGAACAACTCTTGTTCAATGATTCTCTAATCATGGTGCACCCAAACTTGGTCTCTAATTCATGAATCTCACCGTATCCAAAATATTGATCCACTCCTTAGTTAAGTCAGACCCACCATTTGCACAGACTGATTCCTAATTGAGTCTCTCACCGTATCCAAAATATTGAGCCCAACTCATCCTCCAGCCCATAGCATCCAATGCCTAATAGACATGGTTGCATCTTTCCCGGTGCAACTGAGCCACTGTATCCAGCCGAGAACAATCAACCCCGGGAAGGGCCCGCACATCTACAATGGTGGAAGACCTCAGACTTAATCTTTTCTTAGGGAGAATTGATTCAGGTCTCATTAAACTAGACTTGTCATAGTCATAACAATTATGACTAACCTAGTGGCATGGGTTAGCTCGGATTATTGACCACCTCAGATCAGAACTGTGTCAACAGATATGGCCAGGTAAGTGAGACCGGTGGAAGGAATATGCCATTAACTCGTACAAGAATGCATTCAGGTCGAGTAGCTTCCAATTAAAAACCAGTCGGTCGTATGTGCCAAACTTACCTTAGACACCAAATTGTTGAGTCAGAACCAATTGGGTTAGCCTACAATCCAGACTCTAACCTCTGAGCCTAATTAGGTCTTGCTTGATCGTGACTCGATCTTGACCCAGACTTAATCCTATTAGGCTGGTCAATTTAAGCATTGTTGATCCCATCTAACCAACTCTTGATTCGGTTTGATCAACCGCTTAGACCTAATTGAGCTACCCAAGCCCGAACCCAGTATTATGAATATGTCTTAGATCTGAAATTCTCAATTTTAGACCTAATTAATATTTCATAATCTTAATTCTTAATTAAGTAGGGTTCATAAACAAAATATGCACAATAAATCCTAGGGTTTCAGGATCTAGGGTTTTGCAGAAAGTAAGTTTTGGGTTTCTGATTAAGGACGAACACGCAGCACCCCTACACATCATAAGAACACCCCATCGAATGGGAAGGAGAGGGCCTTTAAACCCTTCTTCATTCTTATGACCGGACGGCCAAGAGGAACGCCTTAATCAGGAACATGCAATACTACAAAATAGTTTTAGATCTATATCATATATCTCATATACAAATTAGATCTAATCATGGCATATTTTGCATACATCTCATGTATCGAATCATGCATATTTTTCAGATCTAAATTATCTCATAATAATCTAAAAAATTAGATTTAAATTGATCTAATCAAAATAAATTCTAATCTAGACAATTATGTAGAACTATTCTACAACTAGTCTAGACATGCATCAATCATATCTCATATGATGTTTAAAATTAAATAATTTTTATTTGCTATTTTTTAGATGTTATTTATAATAATTATAATATCAAAAAATAGTAAATAAATAGATCTAAAATATGATTTAATCAAATTAAATTAAAAACATGCAAGACTATTCTATAGAACTATTCTATTTTAGAACTAGTCATGCATATTTTCTAATCTTAGATCCAAATCATTTAATTTTAATTTTTTCTGATTTTCAGATCTGATCACATCTCATGTGACATCTAAAATCACTTATTTTTCTAATTAAAATAAATTTAAAAAATAGATCTAAATACTTTTAGAACCTTGGCTCTGATACCAGTTGAAGGAAAATCCTGATTTTTCGGACCAGGTTCGTTCAGATCTGATCAGATCAAGAGATATATTTCAAAAATTTTTTCTCTTTGATCTAAATCAGATCTAAGATATTTTAGATCTAATTCTTATTATTTTAATAATTAAAATAAAATTAGATAAATTAAATCAAATTTAATTTACCTTGAAGTGGGTAATCCTATTACCCGTTGATGATCCTGTAAGCAGCGGAAGGTTCTGGATCTAGCCACGCAAGTGCCTGGCCTCTACCGGTATCCACTCAGGCTGGATCTGGAGATCCTCTTCTTCTCTATCACATCTCCAAAAATTAGATCTGGATCTGATCTGGAGGATCTTCAAAACTCCTTTTGAAGATCAGCAGTTCGTCCTTTGCAGCAGCGCAGCCTTCTAGCTTTTCAGTCGCCTTTCTCTCATCTGGATTGCACCAACCAAGGTCCAAAACTACTTTTGGACGTGGAGAGGCAAGAGGGAGAAGGTGGGTTTGGCATGGAGGAAGGAGGGGAGAGGCAGCCTTGGGGCATGGGAATTTTCAATTCTCATCAATTTGAGTTGGGCGCAGGGTCTTATTTATAGACTATGCTGTGATCCAACTCCTCTTCTTCCCAACCAATCACAACCCTTTGTGAAATCAGATCTAAATCTGATTGGTGGGAATAGAGTCCCCTGGATTCCTCCTTAGAGGGTGCCTAAGACCAGTCAAAGTTGGTTCTTAGGAGAACTCTAATTGGAATCCAAAAAGGAGATGGAGTCCCTGTCCAACAAGGGACTCCTAGGCGCCTCCAACTTGGGCACACGCCAAGGGTGGCGTGCGCCCTCCTCCTTGCCAGGTTCTGGCAGGGGGACAGGCCCCCACCAGCTCTCCAATAGGTGCATGACATGTGGATCAAAAGTCAAAGTGTCAATGGTCAACATTTGACCAGTCAAAGGTCAGACTTTTGACCAAAGTCAAAGGACAAGAAATGGCAGGTGACCAAAAATGGCAGGTAATGTCTTACAAAATAAGACAACCTTTTCTGACTTGGACAACCTCCAGTCAGACCATATGAAGGCCTCTGATTGAGCACAAACTCCTTTGGCTCAGTCAGGACAACTTATTTATGATAGTAAAAGAAGAACGTTAGGTTCAATCGAGTGCTAGCACGATTTCCTTGAACCTAATTGAATCTCATTCAGATCAATTGAACTAGATCAGTTCAATTGATGATCACCAGATTCAAACCCTTGTTTGTGTGACCCAGTTAGGTTCAGTTCTGTATGGTAATGGGATATGTCATGATCTCTATCATCGACATCATCGAAACTCCTTTCGATGGATCAGAACTCTTCTGATTCGAACAGCTAGAATGATCGATCATCTAAATCATTCTAATTGCTCCCAAAATCCACCAGTGACACCTAGCAGTATATGGTGGCAACCCATCAGAGCTGAATGCGAACCTCTTGGTGCAGCTACCTGTGTGATTAAGTTCTTCTATCTTGAGCCCCGATCAGATTAGGGTTAAGGTGAACTCGTCAAACCCTAGTCTCTGTCATATGATGTAATCATTCGATTCAAGTCCAATGTGAAAATCTAAATAGAAACTCTTTCTATTATTTCACTCTGCCATGGCCATGGGACTTCTGGACTTGATTCTCATGATCATCATAGGGCTGCTCCTCTACCACCGAGGTAGATAGATTCCATCTTGATGCAATCCAGTTCCTACAATGAACATGCTATAGCCAACATACACCTCAGGGTTCCATATGGCTAGGAGACCGAGTAATGGTGTAGTCAAACTATAACACCCTCAAGGTGAACTGCCGATGCATCTCAGGTCAAAGAACCAGACACACTACTGCAGCATCGAGTCAGTCATTGACGAGAAGGTAGACTTCCTAATGACTACTCGAGGTGGTCACGCTCAGTGCCCTCGTTCTCTAACGAGTACCTGTACTCTCGCTCCGGTGTCTCCACACCGTAGACTCAAGACTCATCTACTAAAGAGAAGCGATTGTACACCAACCTTCCGGATCAATCACCATCCTCGTGATGATCCTATGGTCGGGAGCATTTTATGAGTTAATAATGATTATTCATGTCTTAAATTTTCAACTCTTGAAAATATGAATTATCATTACCATTAACTCAAAGGATGTATCACAGACACTAAATACACATATGTGATAGAAAATAACCCATTTTATTGATATTAGTCAAAATTATAATATTGCCCCTAGAAGTGTATTACAAGTGTCAGCCAATTCTGACTTCTAGGGCACATATATCTAACAGATCCCCTGGACCACTTCATCCTTGGAAGCGAAGCATGGGGATAAAGCTCCATCTTCTCTCCTATGGGTGCATGACATATGGACAGATGTCTAACTATCAAAGGTCAATATTTGACCAAAATCAAAAGAAAAGATTTAGCAGGTGACGAAAAATGATAAGTGTTCATCTCATAAATTAAGACAATCCTTTTTTGACCTGGACAAGCTCCAATCAGACCAAGTAAAGGTACTTAAGTAAGCCCAAACATATTTGGCTCAATCGAGATAATTTTTAATGATAATTAAAAGAAAACATTAGGCTCAATCATGTGCTAGCATGATTTTCTTGAACCTAATTGAATCTAATTCAAATCAATTGAACTGGATTAGTCTAATTGATGATATCTAGATCGAAACTCTAATTTTTGTGATCTAGTTAGATTCAGTTTCATATGGTAATGAGATATATCGCGATCTCTATCATTGACATCATTGAAATACCTTCCGATGGATTGGAACTTTTCTGATTCAGACAACTAGTATGATTGATCATCTAAATCATTCTAATTGCTCTCAAAATCCATCAGTGACACATAGCAGCATATGGTGGCAATCCATTAGAATTAAAAATGAATCTCTCGGTGTAGTTACCTATGTGACTAAGTTCTTCTGTCTTGAGTTCCGACTTGATTAGGGTTAAGATAATCTCGTCAAATCCTAATATTCGTCATATGATTAATCATTCGATTCAAGTCCAATGTGAAAATCTTAGTAGAAACTCTTTCTATTATTTCACTCCGCCATGGTTATGGGCTTATGGACTTGATTCTCATGATCATCATAGGGCTACTCCTCATTTACCAAGGTAGATAGATTCCTTATTGGTACAATCCAATTCCTACAATGAACATGCTATAGCCAAATACACCTCAGGGTTTCGAATGGCTAGGAGATCGAGTTATGGTGTAGTCAAAATACAAAACCTTCAAGGTGAACTATCGATACACCTCAGGTCAAAGAACTAGACACACAACTATAGCTTCGAGCCAGTCATTGACGAGAAGGTAGACTTCCTAATGACTGCTCTGAAGGAGAAATCCTGATTTCTCGGATCAGGTTTGTTCAAATTTGATCAGATCAAGAGAGATATTTCAAAAATTTTTCTCATGTATCTAGATCAGATCTAAGATGTTTCAGATTTGATTTTATAGATCTAATAAATAAAAATGAAAATAAATTAAATTTAATTAATTTGTACCTTGATGTTGGGTAATAAGATTACCCTTTGATGATCTTGCTGATTGCCTGAGGTTCTGGATCTTGCCTCGCAAGCACCTGGCCTCTATCGATATTTACTTAGGTTGGATCTAAATATCTTCTCCTTCTTTATCATCTCTCCAAATATCAAATCTAGATCTGATTTGGTGGATCTTCAAAACTCTTTTCAAAGATCTGCAGTCGTCTCTGCAGCAGTGCTGCCTTCTTCCTTCCTCGTCAGCTTTCTCTTGCCTGGATCACACCAAACTGAAGCCCAACATTCCTTGAGCATGGAGAGGAGAGAGAGGACCAGAAGTTGGCATGGAGGAGAGAGAGGAGCAGCCTTGGGGCATGGGCTAAGAGAGAACTCTATGAAAGTTGGGTGCAGATAGGGTTTATATTGATCCTGCTGCGCCATGCAGTGCCACATCATCCCGGCCAATCATGTTGCATCGTGCAATCAGATCTAAATCTAATTAGTGGGATGACATCATCTGATCCAATCAGATGAGATCCCCTTCAATTCATCCTTAGATGGTGCTTAAGACTGATCAAAGTCTATAGGTTGGCACCACCTAAGTAGAATCCTAGAAGCAACCTAGAGTCCCAACTATATGAGACTCCAGGCATCCCTATTCATGGGCACACGCCTCCCTAGGCATGCACCCCCACATTTATAATTTCTAGTAAGGGGACAAGCCCCTATCTACTCTCCTATGGGTTTAATGACACATAGGCAGATGTCCAAGGGTCAAAGGTCAATGTTTGACCAATGTCAAAAGATAAGAATTAGCAGGTGATGAAAAATGGTAGGTGTTGTCTCAAATTTATCTCATAAATTAAGACAACCCTTTTTTGATCTGGACAAGCTCCAGTCAGACCAAGTAAAGGTACCTAAGTTAGCATAAACACATTTGGCTCAGTCGAGATAACTTTTAATGATAGTAGAAGAAAAACGCTAGGCTCAACCGTGTGCTAGCACGATTTTCTTGAACATAATTGAATCTAATTCAAATCAATTGAACTGAGTTAGCCCAATTGATGATATCCAAATCCAAACCCTTATTTGTGTGATCCAGTTAGGTTTAGTTGTATATGGTAATAGGATATGTCACGATCTCTATCATCGACATCATCGAAACTGCTTTCAATGGATCAGAACACTTCTGATTCAGACAACTAGAATGATCGATCATCTAAATCATTCTAATTGCTCCCAAAATTCACTAGTGACACCTAGCAGTATATGGTGGCAACCCATCAAAATTAGAAATGAACCTCTTGGTGCAGCTACTTGTGTGATTAAGTTCTTCTATCTTGAGCCTCGATTAGATTAAGGTTAAGGTGAACTCGTCAAACCCTAATTTCTGTCATATGATTTAATCATTCGATTCAAGTCCGATGTGAAAATCTTAATAGAAACTCTTTCTATTATTTCACTCTATCATAGCCATAGGCTTATGGACTTGATTCTCATGATCCTTATAGGGCTGCTCCTTATCCACCGAGGTAGATAGATTCCTTCTTGGTGCAATCCAATTCCTATAATGAACATGCTATAGGCAACATACACCTCAAAATTCCGAATAGCTAGGAGACCGAGTCAACGTGTAGTAAAACTATAACACCCTCAAGATAAACTATCGATGCACCTCAGGTCAAAGAATCAGACACACCACTGCAGCTTCGAGTCAATCATTGACGAGAAGATAGACTTCCTTATGACTACTCAAGGTGGTCACAGTCAATGCCCTCATTCTCTAACGAGTATCTTTACTCTCGCTCCGGTGTTCCTACACCATAGACTCAAGACTCAACAACTATAAAGAAGTGATTATATACCAATCTTTCAGATCAATCACCATCCTCATGATGATCCTACGGTCGAAAGCATTTTATGAGTTAATAACAAAAATTCATGTCTTAAATTTTCAACTCTTGAAAATATGAATTATCTTTACAATTAACTCAAGGGATGTATTACAGACACTAAATACACATTTGTGATAAAAAATAATCCATTTTATTATTTATAGTCAAAATTAAAATTTTGCCCCTAGAAGTGTATTATAAGTGTCAGCCAAATCTGGCTTCTACGGCATACATATCTAACATGGTCGAGGTGGTCACGCTCAGTACCCTCATTCTCTAATGAGTACCTATACTCTCGCTCTGATGTCTCTACACCATAGACTCAAGACTCATCTACTATAAAGAAGTGATTGTAAACCAACCTTCTGGATCAATCACCATCCTCATGATGATCCTACGGTCAGTAGCATTTTATGAGTTAATGATGAAAATTCATGTCTTAAATTTTCAACTCTTGAAAATAAGAACTATCATTTTCATTAACTCAAGGGATATATCATAGACACTAAATACACATTATGATAGAAAATAACCCATTTTATTATTTATAGTCAAAATTATAATTTTACCCTTAGAAGTGTATAACAAGTATTAGCCAATTCTGGCTTCTAGGGCACACATATCTAACAAACTTTCACTTGACCTAAAGCCAATTGCCTACAAATCTAAGTCCCATCTTCTCAAGATGGGTTTTGATCTTCTGCTAGTCCAACGACTTTATAAGTGGGTCTGCCGCATTGTCTGCGGAGTTGACTCTTTTGACCTCGACATATCCTATCTTAAGGTAATTGCTGATGAGGTGGTATCGCCGCTTGATGTGTATGAATTTTTGGTGAGACCTCGGCTCCTTAGCAAGGGCTATGGCACCATTATTCTCATAGTACAGAGGAATGGCATCTGATGGCATCACTCTGATCTCTGCAGCAAACTTCTTGTACTAGAATGCCTCCTTCGCAGCTTCTGATGCAGCAATGTATTCTACTTCCATGATGGAATCTGCTATTACTATCTGTTTGAAACTCTTCCAACTGACAGCACCACCATTACACATAAACAAATTCCTAGATGTTGACTTTCGATCATCTATATCAGACATAAAATCCAAGTCTGTATACCCCTAGACTTGGAGTTCTCCATTACCAATAATCAAGAACATATCCTTAGTTCTTCTTAAGTACTTAAGGATACATTTTACAGAAGTCTAGTGTTCTTCACCTGGATTCGACTGATATCTGCTCGTGACACTCACAGCAAGGGCTATATCAGGTCATGTACATAACATGGCATAATGAGGCTCCCTATTATAGAAGCATAAGGGATCTTGTTCATGCATTCTATCTCCTCAGATGTGCTAGGGCACATCTTCTTGGAGAGATGAATGACATGTCTAAAGGGTACCAAACCCCTCTTGGAGATTTTCATGCTAAACCTCTTTAGCACTTCCTCTATGTACATCTTCTGTGAAAGACCTAGCATCCTATTCGGTCTATCTCTATAGATTTTGATTCCAAGAATGAAGGATGCTTCTCCTAGATCTTTCATGAAGAATTCTTTAGATAAGCATATTTTAACTATGGTTAACATGGGAATATCATTCCTAATAAGGAGTATATCATTCACGTACAGTATGAAAAAGACAATAGTGCTCCCACAGACTTTTCTGAAAATACATGTTTCGTCCTCAATCTTAATGAAATCAAATAATTTGATCACATCATTAAAATGAGTATTCCAGCTCCAACATGCTTGCTTAAGTCCATATATGGACCTTTGCAGCTTGCATACTTTGTGATCAGTATCACTGGATGTGAAACCCAGCGACTGTTTCATATAGATATCTTCCTTAAGATATTCATTTTAGAATGCCGTTTTCACATCCATTTGCCATATTTCATAATCAAAATAGGCTGTAATAGCAAGCAATGTATAAATGGATTTAGGCATGGCTACTGACGAAAAGGTATCTTGATAGTCAATGTCTTCGTACTGACTATAACCTTTTGCCACTAATCTAGCTTTGAATGTCTCCATATTTTCATATGCACCAATCATTTTTTTGTAGATTTATTTACACCCAATAGGTACTATACTTTCTGATAGATTTACTAAGATCCAGACTTGGTTTAAGTGCATCGAGTCAATTTCTGACTTCATTGCCTCTAACCATTTCTCGGAGTAGATATCTGATATCGCCTCGTTATAGGTTTTGGGATCATCACCATGAACCCTATTACCTACGAGGAACATTTTCTCTACTTCCTCTAAAATAGTACCTAAGTACCTCTCAGGGGGATGAAAAATTCTTTTTGATCTATGACGTGCAGCAGATAGTGATTGTATTGGCTCAACCTGATTTTCTTCCAAAGGGTCCTTAGCTCTTTGCTCTTGGAAGACTTTCTTCTCTAGCTTGATCTGCTTTCCAATGCTGCCATTTTGAATAAACTATTTTTTAAGAAAGATGGCATGTCGACTCACAATCACATTGTGATCTTCTGGAACACAGAAATAAGATCCTAATGACTTTTTAGGATATCCTATGAATCAAGCTCTAAAGGATCTATAGTCTAACTTGTCCACTTGTTGTCTTTTGATATGAGCCGGACAACCCCAAATTCTGAGATGACTCAGACTTGGTTTCTTACCATGTCATATCTCATACGGTGTGGTAGGATCAGTTTTAGAAGGAATCCTATTTAGTAAATATATGATAGTTAATAAACTATGTACCCAAGAAAAATTAGGAAGGTTGCTGAAGCTCATAATGGATCAGACCATATATAATAGGGTCCGATTCCTCCATTTTGAAATTCTATTAGGTTGAGAAATTTCAGGTAGAGTCCATTGAGAGACTACACCATTTTGCTTGAGATAGTCCAAAAATTTCCGACTAAGGTATTCACCTTCTCAATCTGATCGAAGAACCTTAATGGGTTTTTCAGTTTGCTTTTCTACTTCATGTTTGAATTCTTTAAACTTTTCAAAGGCTTCAGACTTGTATCTCATAAGATACACACATACCCATACCGAGATAAATTATTGGTGAAGGTTATGAAGTAGACAAAATTGCCTCTAATCGGTACATCAAATGGGCCACACACATCAATATGTACTAGGGTAAGTAAATCCATGGCCCTTTCCCCATGTCCCACAAAGGAGTTTACTCATTTTGCCATGAAGACATGATTCATAAATTGAATTTGACTCGAAAGTCAATGGACTCAATAGCCCAATTTTCTCTAATTTGTTAATCCTATCTTTTGCTATATGACCTAGTCTAAGGTGCCATAGATACCTATTATTTGGACTATCCCTGAGTCATTTTGATTTTATAGCATTCACATTTTGCTCGATATTAAAAATAGATACATCAATATGTAACTGGTAAAGATCATTAATAAGAAAATTACTTGCAATTTTATTTCTTTCATAAAGAATGTCATAATGGTCCTTAAGAAAACTAATTACATAGCCTTCTTGTACTAAACATGAAATAAAAATCAAATTTCTGCTTGCTGCAGACACATAATAACAATCCCTAAGTACTAAATCTAAACTAGATGGTAGTCAAAAATAGTAGATTCCCACGGTCACAGTAGCAATCCTTGCTCCATTTTCAACTCATAGGATCGTCTCTCCATCCCTTAGCCTCCTGCTGTTCTCAAGATCTTGCATGGAAGTGCACAAATGAGCACTAGAACTAGAGTCAAGAATCCAACTAGATGCAGAAGAAATCATAATGTTAGATTCAATAACGAGCATACCTCCAGAAGGACCTACCTCCTTCTTATTCTTTAGGATGGCCAGGTACGTAGGGCAGTTCTGCTTTCATTGGCCGTTAGTGTTGCAATAAAAATATTTTTCTTTGTCAGCGGTCTTCTTCTTTGGCTCTATCTTCTTTTTCTTTCCTCCTTCCACCTTCTGCTTTTTCATAGATTTTTTCTTCTTTCCAAAAGACTTTTTCTTGAAAGAAGTTCATTCCATAGCAAATACTAAGCCTTTAGAATCTTTCATAAAAAGCTCAGCAGTAACCAACATATTCATAAGCTCGACCAGAGTATTTTGAAGTTTATGCATATGGTAGTTCACGATGAACTGCCCATATGCATCAGTTAAGGATTGTAGAATTACATCATTCTGCAGATCCAAGTCCAACTTCACTCTGATCTTCTCAAGCTCTTCTAAGTTCTTAAACATCAATAGATAATGATCTTGGACGGACTGCCCATGATGCATTTTAACCTTAAATAGTCATTTAGTGACCTGATATTTGGCTGCATAATTCTATTCATCAAATATCTCTTGTAGGTGAGCCAATATTTGATGGGCAGTCCTGATATCTTCATGTTGGTGCTAAAGCTCATCAGACATCGAGCCCAACAGGTAGTATCTCGTCTTATTATCTTTGTCCATCCACCTATCAAGATATGCTCTCTGTTCAGCGGATGGACGAGCTGGTAAGGTAGGGGGATCCTGGTCTAATACATGAGTTAACTTCTCGAAATCCAAAATAATTTTGAAGTTCTAGAGCCAATTCTTGTAATTGGGTCTGGTTAGTCTATGGGTGCCCAAGATACGTGCTAGTGAATTGGATGCAGACATTTTCCTATAGAGAGTCAATGTTTTTAGTTAGATATTATAATTAAGACTTGACCAATTTATTTAGAGATTTAATTTTTAAACAAATTAGCTTTTACTATTTTTTTTTATCTCTACACTCCCATTGTAGAGATGCAAAAATCTCCATGATTATAGATTTCTAATGGGTGGTGCAGTCCCATCGACTAACTCATCACCTCACCTAACAGTTATTGGTGTTGGGTTAGCCAATGAGTGGACAACTCTTGTCCAATGATTCTCTAATCATGGTGCACCCAAACTTGATCTCTAATTCATGAATCTCACCATCCCCAAAATATTGATCCATTCCTTAGTTAGGTCAGACCCACTATTTGCATAGATTGGATTTCTAATTGGGTCTCTCACCATATCCAAAATATTGGGTCCAATTTATCCTCCAGTCTGTAGCATCCAATGCCTAATAGACATGATTGCATCTTTTTGGTACAACTAAATAATTATGATCAGTCGAGAACAATCAACCTTGGAAAGGGCCCGCAAGTCTACAGTGGTGGAAGATCTTAGACTTAATCTGATCTTAAGAATATTTGATTTAGGTATCTTTAAACTTGACTTACAATACCCATAACAATTATGAGTAACTTAATGGCATGGGTTAGTTTAGATTGTAAACCACCATAGATCAGGACTGGGTCGATAAATATGGCCAAGTAAGTGAGACCGATGGAAGGGATATGCCATTAACTCGACAAAAATACATTCGAGTTGAGTAGCTCTTAATTGAAAATCGATCGGTCGTATCGCCAGACTTACTTTAGACACCAAATTGTAGAGTCAGAATCAAATAGGTTAGCCTACAATCCAGACTCTAACTATTGAGCCTAATTAAGTCTTAGCTTGATCGATCACTCATGTGATTCGATCTTGACCCAGACTTAATCCTATTAGGCTGGTCAATTTAAGCACTCTTGATCCCATCTAACCAACTCTTGATTCGGTTTGATCAATCGCTAGACCTAATTGACCTACCTAAGCCTGAATCCAATTTTATGAATTTATCTTAAATCTAAAAATTTTTAATTTTTAGACTTAACATATTTCATAATCTTCATTCTTAATTAAGTTTAGGATTCACAAACAAAATATATAAATAAAATCCTAGGATTTTAGGATCTAGGATTTTGCAGAAAATAAGTTTTGGATTTCTGATTAAGGACGAATGCATAGCACCCCTACACATCATAAGAACACCCCATTGAATGGAAGGAGAGGACATTTAAATCCTACTTTATTCTTATGATCGGACGACCAAGGGGAACGCCTTAATCAGAAATATGAAAACTATAAAACTAGTTAGATCTACATCATATATCTCATATATAAGATTGATCTAACTTTAAACATATTTTGCATACATCTTCATGCATGTTTTTAGATCTAAATTATCTTATAATCAACTAAAAAATCAAATTTAAATTGATCATATTAAAATAAATTATATTCCAGACAATTATGTAGAACTATTCTACAACTGGTCTAAATATGCATTCATCATATCTCATATGAATAAAAATTAAATAATTTTATTTTATATTTTTTAGATCTTATTATAATATTTATAATATTAAAAAATATTAAATAAATAAATCTAAAAATTATAACTAATCAAATTAAATTATGATCATGCAAGACTAAATATAAAATAATTCTATTCTGCAACCAGTCATACATCTTATACAACTTAGATCTAAATTATTTAATTTTTAATTTATTTAATTTTAGATCTAATCACATCTCATGTGACATCTAAAATAACCTAATTGTTAGATCAAAATAAATTAAAATTAGATCCAATGAAATGCAACCTTGCTCTAATACTAGTTAAAGGAAAAATCTAGTTTTGCAAGTCTGGTTCGTTCAGATCTGATTGGATCAAAAGAGATATTTCAAAAATTTTTCTCTTGAATCTAGATCAAATCTAACATTTTTTAGATTTGATATTATTATTCTAATAAAAAAATAAAAAAAAATAAAAAATAAATTAAATCTAATTTTGTTTATCTTATTGAGGGTAATCTGATTACCCTATGATGATCCTGATGTCTGCCTGAGATTTTGGATCTAGCCACGTAAGTGCCTAGCCTCTACTGGTATCTACTCAAGTAGGACCTAAAGATCTTCTCCTTCTTTAACACCTCCCCAAAAATTAGATCTGGATCTGATTTTGAAGATCTTCAAAACTCCTTTCGAAGATGTGAGTTGTCTCTTGCAGCAGTGCTGCCTTCTTCCTTTTCCTATTGCCTTTCTCTTGCTTGGATCGCACCAAACTGAAGCCAAAAAATTTTTGGGTGTGGGTAGGAGAGAGAAGACCTGAAGATGGCATTGAGGAGGGAGAGGGGCAGCCTTGTGGCATCGACAATAGGTTAGGCTCTATAGATCTTGGCGCAGATAGGGTTTTTATAGATCTTATTGCGCCATACAGTGCCACATCATCCTGGCCAATCATGACCTTTTGTGCAATCAAATCTAAATCTGATTGATGGAATGACACAATCAGATCCAATCAGATGAGAGCCCCTTTGAATCACCCTTAGATGGAGCCAAGACTTGTCAAAGTCAAGTCTTTGGCGCCACCTAGGTAAAGTCCCTAAAGCAACCTGGAGTGCCATCTGTTGGGACTCCAGGCGTCATTATCCTTGGGTGCATGCCTAGGGAGGCATGCACCCTCTACCTTTCCATGTTTTAGTAGGGGGACAAAGCCCCATCTTTTCTTCTATGGGTGCATGACATATGGGCAGATGTCTAAGTGCCAAAGGTCAACGTTTGATCGAAGTCAAAAGACAAGATTTAGCAGGTGACGGAAAATGGCAGGTGTTGATCTCATAAATTAAGACAACCCTTTTCTAACCTGGACAAGCTCCAGTCAGACTAAGTAAAGGTACCTGAGTGAGTCCAAACATATTTGGCTCAGTCGAGATAACTTTTAATGATAATTAAAGGAGAACATTATGCTCAATCGTGTGCTGGCACGATTTCCTTAAACCTAGTTGAATCTAATTCAAATCAATTGAACTAGGTTTATCCAATTGATCATATCTAGATCAAAATCCTTGTTTGTATGATCCAGTTTAATTTAATTCCGTATGGTAATGAGATATGTCATGATCTCTATCATCGACATCATCGAAATACTTTTTGATGGATCAGAACTTTTCTGATTCAGACAACTAGTATGATTGATCATCTAAATCATTTTAATTGCTCTCAAACTCCTTCAGTGACACCTAGCAGCATATGGTGGTAATCCATCAGAACTAAAAATGAACCTTTCGATTTAGTTACCTATGTGATTAAGTTCTTCTATCTTGAGCCCTAATTGGATTAGGGTTAAGGTAATCTTGTCAAACCCTAATATCTATCATATGATTAATCATTCGATTCAAGTTCAATATCAAAACATTAATAGAAACTCTTTCTATTATTTTGCTCTACCATGGCCATGGGCTTATGGACTTGATTCTCATGATCATCATAGGGCTACTTCTCATCTATCGAGGTAGATAGATTTTCTATTGGTGCAATCCAGTTCCTACAATGAACATGCTATAGCCAACATACACCTCAGGATTCCAAATGTCTAGGAGACCAAGTCATGGTGTAGTCAAAATATAACACCTTCAAGGTGAACTACCGATGCACCTAAGGTCAAAGAACTAGACACAACTACAGCTTTGAGCCGATCATTGATGAGAAGGTAGACTTCTGAATGACTGCTCGAGGTGGTCATGCCCAGTGCCCTCATTCTCTAACGAGGATCTGTACTCTCACTCTGGTATCTCTACAACATAGACTTAAGACCCATCTACTATAAAAAAGTGATTGTACACCAATATTTCGGATCAATCACCATCCTCATGATGATCCTACGGTCAGAAGCATTTTATGAGTTAATGATGAAAATTTATGTCTTAAATTTTCAACTCTTGAAAATAGGAACTATCATTTTCATTAACTCAAGGGATGTATCACAGACACTAAATACACATTATGATAGAAAATAACTCATTTTGTTATTTATAGTCAAAATTATAATTTTGCCCTTGGAAGTGTATAAAAAGTGTCAGCCAATTCTGGCTTCTAGGACACACATATCTAATAAACTCCCACTTGACCTAAAGTCAATTAGCTACAAATCTAAGTCCCATCTTCTCAAGATGGGTTTTGATCTTCTGCTGGCCCAACGGCTTTGTAAGTGGGTCTGCCGCATTATCTGTAGAGTCGACTCTCTTGACCTCGATGTATCCTATCTCGAAGTAATCACAGATGAGGTGGTATCGCCGCTTAATGTGTTTGAATTTTTGGTGAGACCTCGACTCCTTAGCAAGGGCTATGGTGCCATTATTATCGTAGTACAGAGGAATGGCTTCTAATGTCATCACTTCGATCTCAGCGGCGAATGTTTTGTACCAAAATGCCTCCTTCGTAGCTTCTGATGCAGTGATGTATTCTGCTTTCATAGTGGAATTTGCTATTACTGTCTGTTTGAAACTCTTCCTACTGACAACACCATTACACACAAATAGATTTCTAAATGTCAACTTTCGATCAACTATTTCAGACATAGAATCCAAGTCCGTATACCCTTGGACTTGGAGTTCTCCATTACCAAAAACTAAAAACATATCCTTAGTTCTTCTTAAGTACTTAAGAAAATATTTCATAGAAGTCCAGTATTCTTTACCTAGATTCGACTAATATCTACTTATGACACTCACAGCATGGGCTATATCAGGTCGTATATATAACATGGCATACATGAGGCTCCCTATTGCAGAAGCATAAGGGATCCTATTCATGCATTTTATCTCCTCAGGTGTGCTAGGGCACATCTTCTTGGAGAGATGAATGCCATATCTGAAGGGTACTAAATTCCTCTTAGAGTTTTTCATGCTAAATCACTTTAGCACTTCCTCTATGTACATCTTCTATGAAAGACCTAGCATCCTATTTGGTCTATCTCTATAGACTTTGATTCCAAGAATGAAGGATGCTTCTCCTAGATCTTTCATGGAGAATTCTTTAGATAACCATATTTTAACTATGGTCAACATGGGAATATCATTCCCAATAAGGAGGATATCATCTATGTACGGTACGAGGAAGGCAATAGCACTCCCACTGATCTTTCTGAAAATACATCGTTCCTCCTCATTGTTGATGAAACCAAATAATTTGATCACATCATTAAAATGAGTATTTCAGCTTCGAGATGCTTGCTTAAGTCCATATATGGACCTTTGCCGCTTGCATACTTTATGATCAATATCACTGGATGAGAAATCCAATGGTTGTTCCATATAGATATCTTCCTTAAGATATCTATTTAAGAATGTCATTTTCACATCCATTTGCCATATTTTATAATTGAAATAGACTACAACAGCAAGCAATGTGTGAATGGATTTAAGCATGGCTATTGGCGAAAAGGTATCCTGATAGTCAATGCCTTCATGCTGACTATAATCTTTTGCCACTAATTTTGCTTTGAATGTCTCTACATTCCCATCTGCACCAATCTTTCTCTTGTAGATCCATTTACACCCAATAGGTACTATACCTTCTGATGGATCTAAAAAAGTCCAGACTTGGTTTGAGTGCATCAAGTCAATTTCTGACTTCATTGCCTCCAATCATTTCTTGGAGTCGATATTTGATATCACCTCATTATAGGTTTTGGGATCATCACCATGAACCTCATTACCTACGAGGAATATTGTCTCTACTTTCTCTGAAATAGTACCTAAGTACCTCTCAAGAGGATGGAAAACTCTTTTCGATCTATGAGGTGGAGCAGGTAGTAATTATATTGGCTCAACCTAATTTGGTTCCAAAAGGTCCTTAGTTCTTTGCTCTTGGGAGACTTTCTCCTCTAGCTTGATCTGCTTTTCAATGCCGCCATCTTGAATAAACTATTTTTTAAGAAAGATGGCATGTCGACTCATAATCACATTATGATTTTCTAGAACGTAGAAATAATATCCTAATGACTCTTTAGGATATCCTATGAATCGAGCTCTAAAGGACCAATAGTCTAACTTATCCGCTTGTTGTCTTTTGACATGACTTGAACAACCCCAAATTCTGAGATGACTCAGACTTGATTTCTTACCATGCCATATCTCATACGGTGTGGTAGGAATGGTTTAAGAAGGAATCCTATTCAGTAAATATATAGCAGTTAACAAACTATGTTCCCAAAGAAAATCAGAGAGGTCTGTGAAGCTCATCATGGATCAGACCATATCTAATAGGTTCCGATTCCTCCATTCTAAAATTCCATTAAATTGAGGTGTTCTAGGTGGAGTCCATTAAGAGACTATGCCATTTTGCTTTAGATAGTCCAGGAATTGTCGACTAAGGTATTCACCTCCTCGATCAGATTGAAGAACCTTAATGGATTTTTCTGTTTGCTTTTCTACTTCATGTTTAAATTCTTTAAACTTTTCAAAGGCTTCAGACTTACATCTCATAAGATATACATACCCATAATGAAACAAATCATCAGTGAAGATTATGAAGTAGACAAAATTACCTCTAGTCGGCAAATCAAATAGGCCGCACACATCAGTATGTACTTGGGCAAGTAAATCCGTGGCCCTTTCCCCATGTCCCACAAATGAAAGTTTAGTCAATTTGCCATGAAGACTTGATTCATAAATTTGATATGACTCAAAAGTCAATAGACTCAATAGCCTGATTTTCTTCAATTTGTTAATCCTATCTTCTGCTATATGACCTAGTCTAAGGTGCCATAGATACCTATCGTTTGGACTATCCCTGGGTCATTTTGATTTTATGGCATTCATATTTTGCTTGATATTAAAAATAGATACATTAATATGTAACTGATAAAGATCGTTAATAAGATAATCACTTATAATTTTATTTTTTTCATAAAGAATGTTACAATGGTCCTTAAGAAAACTAATTACATATCCTTCTTATGCTAAACATGAAACAAAAATCAAATTCCTGCTTGCTGCAAGCACATAATAACAATCCCTAAGTACTAAATCTAAATCAAATGGTAGTCGAAGAGGGTAGGTTCCCACGCACACAACAGCAACCCTTGCTCCATTTCTAATGCATAGGATCATCTTACCATCCCTCAGCCTCCTACCAACCCTTGCTCCATTTCCAATGCATAGGATCATCTTACCATCCCTCAGCCTCCTACTATCCTCAAGACCCTGCATGAAAGTGAACAAATGAGCACTAGAACTAGAGTCAAGCAACTAACTGAATGCAAAAAAAATCATAAGATTAGATTCAATAATGAGCATACCTCTAGAAGGACCTGCCTCCTTCTTATTCTTTAGGATGGCCAGGTATGTTGGACAGTTCCGCTTTCAGTGGTCGTTAGTGTTGCAATGAAAATATTTTTCTTTGTCAGCAGTCTTCTTCTTTAGCTCTGTCTTCTATTTCTTTCTTCCTTCCACCTTCTGCTTTTTCATAGACTTTTCTTCTTTCCAAAAGACTTTCTCTTGGAAGAAGTTCATTCCATAGCAAATACTAAGCCTTTAGAACCTTTCATTAAAAGCTCAGCAGTAACCAGAATGTTCATAAGCTCGGCTAGAGTACATTGAAGTTTACGCATATGGTAGTTCATGATGAACTATCCATATGCATCGGTCAAGGATTGCATAATTATATCATTTTGCAGATCCAAGTCCAACTTCACTCTGAGCTTCTCAAGCTCTTCCAAGTCCTTGATCATCATCATATAATGATCTTACACTGACTGCCCAACATGCATTTTAGCCTTGAATAGTCGTTTAGTGACCTGATATTTGGCTGTGCAACTCTGTTCACCAAACATCTCTTGTAGGTGAGCCAACATTTGGTGGGCAGTCCTAATATCTTCATGTTGGCACTGAAGCTCATCAGAGATCAAGCCCAACATGTAGTATCTAGCCTTGTTATCTTCATCCGTCTACTTGTCAAGAGACGCTCTCTGTTCAGCGGATGGATGAGCCGGTAAGGTAGGGGAATCTTGGTCCAATACATGAGTTAACTTCTCAGAACCCAAAATAATTTTGAAGTTTTAGAGCCAATCTTTGTAATTAGATCCGGTCAGTCTATGGATGTCCAGGATACATGCTAGTGGGTTGGATGCAAATATTTTTCTATAGAGAGTCAAAGTTTCTAGTTAGATATTATAATTAAAACTTAACAAATTTATTTTGGGGTTTAATTTTTAAATAAATTAGCTCCCACTATTTTTTTGGATCTCTATACTTTCACTGTAGAGATGCGAAAATCTCCATAATTATAGATTTCTAATGGGTGGTGCATTTCCACCAACTGACTCATCACCTCACCTAATAGTTATTGTTGATGGGTTAGCCAATGAGCGGACAACTCTTGTCCAATGATTCTCTAATCATGGTGCACCCAAACTTGGTCTCTAATTCATGAATCTCACCATGTCCAAAATATTGATCCATTTCATAGTTAAGTCAAACCCACCATTTGCATAGATTGGATTCCTAATTGGATCTCTCACCGTATCAAAATATTATGCCTAATTTATACTCCAGTTCGTAGCATCCAATGCCTAACAGACATGGTTGCATCTTCTCGATGCAACTGAACCACTATGATCAATCGAGAACAATCAACCCTAGAAAGGGCCCACATATCTACAATGGTGAAAGATCTTAGACTTAATCTTTTCTTAGGAAGATTTGATTTAGATCTCTTTAAACTTAACTTACAATAGCCATAATAATTATGACTAACCTAGCGGCATGGGTTAGCTCGGATTGTTAAACACCTTAGATCAGAATTGGATCGACAAATATGGTCAGGTAAGTAAGACCGGCGGATGGGATATGCCATTAACTTGATAAGAATGCATTCAAGTCAAGTAGCTTCCAATTAAAAACCAGTCGATCGTATCTGCCAGACTTACCTTAGACACCAAATTGTTAAGCCAAAACCAATCAGATTAGCCTACAATCCAGACTCTAACCACCAAGCCTAATTAGGTCTTAGCTTGATCGATCACTCATATGATTCAATCTTGACTCAGACTTAATCCTATTAGGCTGGATAATTTAAGCACTCTTGATCCTATCTAACCAACTCTTGATTTGGTTTGATCAACCGCTAGACCTAATTGAGCTACCCAAGTCTGAACCCAATTTTATGAATATATCTTAAATCTAAAAATTCTTAATTTTTTGACTTAATATATTTCATAATCTTAATTCTTAATTAAGTTTAGGGTTCACAAACAAAACATATAAATAAAATCCTAGGGTTTCAGGATCTAGGATTTTGCAGAGAATAAATTATGGGTTTTTGATTAAGGACGAATGCATAGCACCCCTACACATCATAAGAACATCCCATCAAATGGAAAGAGAGGGCATTTAAATCCTACTTTGTTCTTATGACTGGACGGCCAAGGGGAACACCTTAATTAGAAATATGAAAACTACAAAACTAGTTAGATCTACATCATATATCTCATATATAAGATTGATCTAACTCTAAATATATTTTGCATACATCTTCATGCATGTTTTCATATCTAAATTATCTCATAATCATCTAAATAATTATATTTAAATTCATCATATCAAAATAAATTCTATTCTAGACAGTTATGTAGAACTATTCTACAACTAGTCTAAACATGCATTCATCATCTAGTATGAATAAAAATTAAATAACTTTATTTCTTATTTCTTATATCTTATTATAATATTTATAACATCAAAAAATAAAAAAAAAATAAATCTAAAAATTATAACTAATTAAATTAAATTATGATCATGCAAGGCTATACATAGAATAATTCTATTCTACAACTAGTCATGCATCTTGTTCAACGTAGATCTAAATTATTTAATTTTTAATTTTTTTAATTTTAGATCTAATCACATCTCATGTAATATCTAGAATTACCTAATTATTATATCAAAATAAATTAATATTAGATCTAATGGAATGCAACCTGGCTCTAATACCAGTTGAAGGGAAAACCTAGTTTTCCTGGTCAGGTTCTTTCAGATCTGATTGAATCAAGAGAGATATTTTAAATTTTTTTTTCTTAGATTCAGATTAGATCTAAGACTTTTTAGATCTAATATTATTAATCTAATAAAAAAAATAAAATAAAATAGATAATAAATTTAATTTAATTTAATTTATCTTATTGAGGATAATTCGATTACCTTATGATGATCCTGATGTCTGCCTGAGGTTTTGGATCTAGCTATGCAAGTGTCTGGCCTCTACCAATATTCACTCAAATAGGATCTAGGGATCTTCTCCTTCTTTAACATCTCTTCAAAAATCTAATCTAGATCTGATTTTGAAGATCTTCAAAACTTCTTTTGAAGATGTGAGTTGTCTCTTGCAACAGTACTGCCTTCTTTCTTTTCCTGTCGCCCTTCTCTTTCTTGGATCGCACCAAACTGAAGCCCAAAAATTCTTGGATGTGGATAGGAGAGAGAAGACCTAAAGATGGCATTGAGGAGGATGAGGTGCAGGCTTATGGCATGGACAATAGTTTAGGCTCTATAGATCATGGGATAGATAGGGCTTTCATAGACCCTATTGCACCATGCAGTGCCATATCATTCCGACCAATGTCGACCTTTTGTGCAATCAGATCTAAATCTGATTGATCGGATGACATCATCTAATCCAATCAGATGAGAGCCCCTCTAAATCATCCTTAGATGGTGCCAAGACTGATCAAAGATAAGTCTTTGGCACCACCTAGGTAGAGTCCCCGAAGTAACCTAGAGTCCCATCTGTATGGGACTCCAGGCATCGTTATCCTTGGGTGCACGCCTCTCTAGGCATGTGGCCCCTCCCTTTCCACTTTTTAGCAAGAAGACAAAAACCCATCTTCTCTTCTATAGGTGCATGACACATAGATAGATGTCTAAGATTCAAAGGTCAAGGTTTGACTAAAGTCAAAAGACAAGATTTAGCAGGTGATGGAAAATGGTAGGTGTTCATCTCATAAATTAAGGCAACCCTTTTCTAACCTGGACAAGCTCCAGTCAGATCGAGTAAAGGTACTTGAGTGAGCCCAAATATATTTGGCTTAGTCGAGACAACTTTTAATGATAATTAAAGGAGAACATTAGGCTTAATCATGTGCTAGCACGATTTTCTCAAACCTAATTGAATCTAATTCAAATCAACTAAACTGGGTTTATCCTTGATCATATCCAGATCAAAATTCTTGTTTGTATGATCCAGTTTAATTTAATTCTATATGATAATGAGATATGTAATGATCTCTATCATCGACATCATCAAAACACTTTTCGATAGATCAGAACTTTTCTGATTCAGACAACTAGTATGATTGATCATCTAAATCATTCAAATTGCTCTCAAAATCCACCAGTGATGCCTAGCAGCATATGGTGGCAACCCATCAGAACTAAAATGAACCTCTCAATGTAGTTACCAATGTGATTAAGTTCTTCTATCTTAAGCTTCGACTGGATTAGGATTAAGTTAATCTCGTCAAACCCTAATATCCATCATATGATTAATCATTTGATTCAAGTCCAATGTAAAAACCTTAATAGAAACTCTTTCTATTATTTTACTCTACCATGGCCATGGGCTTATGGACTTGATTCTCTCCATTCAGATATAAATTATCTCATAATGATCTAAAAAATTAAATTTAAATTTGATTACATCAAATAAAATTTAATCTAGACCTTTTGTAGAACTATTTTACAACTAGTCTAAAAATGCAACTATCATATCTCATATGAACAAATTAAATTTAGTTTATTTTCTATTTTTAGATTTGATTATAACATTTATAAGATCATAAAATAGTAAATAAATAGATCCTATAATTATAATTAATTAAATAAAAATTATGATTATATTAGACTACACATAGAATAATTCTATTCCAAGTCTAGTTATGTATCTCATACATTTTAGTTGTAGATTAATTAATTTTAATTTTTTAATTTTTTAATTTTAGATCTAATCATATCTCATGTGATATCTGAAGTTACTAATTTATTAGATTAAATAAGATCTAAATAAATTTTATGCAACTTGGCTCTGATACCAGCTGAAGGAAAAATCAGATTTTTCGAGTCAGGTTCGTTCAAATATGATTGGATCGAGAGGCATATTTTAAAAATTTTCTCTTAGATCCAAATCAGATCTGACACTTTTCAGATCTAATTTTATGGTCTGATAAATAAGAAAATTAAATTAACTCCCACTTGACCTAAAGCCATTTGACTACAAATCTAAGTCCCATCTTCTTAAGATGGGCTTCGATCTTCTGTTGGTGCAACGGCTTTGTAAGTGGGTTCGCCGTATTGTCTGTGGAGTCGACTCTCTTGATCTTGATGTAACCCTTCTCGAGGTAGTCATGGATGAGGTGGTATCACCGCTCGATGTGCTTAGATTTCTGGTGAGATCTTGGCTCTTTATTAAGGGCTATGGCGCCATTGTTGTTGCAGTACAGAGAAATGACATCTGATGGCATCACTCCAATCTCTGTGGTAAACTTCTTATACCAGAATGCCTTCTTTGTAGCTTCTAACACAGCGATGTATTCTGCTTCCATGGTGGAATCTGTTATCACTGTCAGCTTGAAACTTTTTCAACTGACAGCTCCATCGTTGCACACAAACAGACTCCTAGATGTCGACTTTCGATCATCAACATCGGACATAAAATCTGAGTTTGTATACCCCTGAACTTGGAGCTCTCCACTACCAAAGATCAACAACATATCCTTAGTTCTTCTTAAGTACTTAAGGATACATTTCACAGAAGTTCAGTATTCTTCACCTAGATTTGATTAATATCTGCTTGTGACACTCACAACATAGGCTATATCAGATCATGTCAAAAAAATTTTCTTAGATCCAAATCAGATCTGATACTTTTCAGATCTAATTTTATGATCTGATAAATAAGAAAATTAAATTAAATTAAATCTAAATTAATGTTTTCTTATTTTGGGTAATTCGATTACCCTTTGATGATCCTACTGATTGCCTGAGGTTCTGGATCTAGCCATGCAAGCACCTAACCTATATCGATATCCACTCAGGCTAGATCTAGAAATCTTCTCCTTCTTTTTTTTATTCAAAAATAAAATTTGGATCTAATTTGGAGGATCTTCAAAACTCCTTCTGAAGATCAGCAGCCGTCTCTGCAGCAGTGCTGCCTTCTTCCTTTCACGTCAGCCTTTCCTTTCTTGGATCGCACAAAACTGAAAGCCCAACTTCCCTTGGGCATGGAGAGGAGAGAGAGGACCAGAGGATGGCATGGAGGAGGGAGAGGGGCAGCCTTGGGGCATGGGCTAAGAGGAACTATCAAAAAGTTGGGCACAGATAGGGTTTATTTATAGACCATATTGCGCCATGCAGTGCTGCATCATCCCGACCAATCGCATTGCTTCATGCAATCAGATCTAAATCTAATTGGTGGGATGACATCACTTAATCCAGTCAGATGAGAGTGCCATAAATTCATCCTTAGATGATGCCCAAGATTGTTTAATGTCTATAGGTAAGGGTCACCTAAGTTGAATCCAAGAAGCAACCTGGAGTCCCACCCATATGAAACTCCAGTGTTTATCCACATGGGGTGCACGCCATCCTAGGCGTGCACCCTCCATCTACCTATCAAATGGTAGGTGGACTTGGTCAGTAAATCTCTCCTATGGGTGCATGACACATGGGTAGATGTCCAAGGGTCAAAGGTCAACGTTTAACTAAAGTCAAAGTATAAGAATTAGCAGGTGATGAAAAATGGTAGATGTTGTCTCATATTTATCTCATAAATTAAGATAACCCTTTTTTGACCTGGACAAGCTCCAGTCAGACCAAGTCTAGGTACCTGAGTGAGCACAAACATATTTGGCTCAGTCGAGACAACTTTTAATGATAGAAAAAGGAGAACATTAGGTTCAATCGTGTGCTAGCACGATTTCCTTGAACCTAATTGAATCTTATTCAAATTAATTGAACTAGATTAGTCCAATTGATGATATCCAAATCCGAGCCCTTGTTTGTGTGATTCAGTTAGGCTCAGTTTTATATGGTAATCGGATATGTCATGATCTCTATCATCGACATCATCGAAACTCCTTTCGATGGATCAGAACTCTTTTGATTCAAACAATTGGAATGATCGATCATCTAAATCATTCTAATTGCTCTAAAAATCCACCAATGACACCTAGCAGTATATGGTGGCAACCCATCAAAACTAAAAATGAACCTCTCGGTGCAGCTACTTGTGTGATTAAGTTCTTCTATCTTGAGCTCCGATCAGATTAGGGTTAAAGTGAACTCGTCAAACCCTACTTTCTATCATATGATTTAATCATTTGATTCAAGTCCGATGTGAAAATCTTAATAGAAATTCTTTTTATTATTTCACTCTCTACCATGGCCATTGGCTTATGGACTTGATTGTCATGATCATCATAGGGCTGCTCCTTTTCTACCGAGGTAGATAGATTTCCTCTTGGTGCAATCTAATTTCTACAATGAACATGTTATAGCCAACATACACCTCAGGATTTCGAATGGCTAAGAGATCGAGTCATGGTGTAGTCAAACTATAATACCCTCAAGGTGAACTACCGATGCACCTCAGGTCAAAGAACCACATACACCACTATAGCTTCGAGTCAGTCATCGATGAGAAGGTAGGCTTCCTTATGACTACTTAAGGTAGTCACGCTCAGTACCCTCATTCTCTAATGAGTATCTGTACTCTCACTTCGGTGTCTTCACATCGTAGACTCAAGACTCATCTACTATAATGAAGTAATTGTACACTAATCTTTCGGATCAATCACCATCCTCATGATGATCCTACGATCAGAAGCATTTTTACGAGTTAATAATAAAAATTCTTGTCTTAAATTTTCAACTCTTAAAAATAAGAATTATCATTACCATTAACTCAAGGAACGTATCACAGACACTAAATACATATATGTGATAGAAAATAACCTATTTTATTATTTATAGTTAAAATTATAATTTTGCCCCTAGAAGTGTATTATAAGTGTCAGCAAATTCTGACTTCTAAGGCACACATATCTAACATTCTCATGATCATCATAGGGCTACTCCTCATCTACCGAGATAAATAGATTCTCTATTGGTGCAATCCAATTCCTATAATGAACATGCTATAGCCAACATACACCTCAGGGATTCTAATGAATAGGAGATTGCATCAAGGTGTTGTTAAAATATAACACCTTCAAGGTGAACTATCGATGCACCTCAGGTCAAAGAACTAGATACACAACTGCAGTTTCGAGCTAGTCATTGATGAGAAGGTAGACTTCCTAATGACTGCTCGAGATGGTCACGCTTAGTGCCCTCATTTTTTAATGAGTATCTATACTCCCACTCTGGTGTCTCTACATCATAGACTCAAGACTTATCTACTATAAAGAAGCGATTGTACACCAACCTTCTAGATCAATCATCATCCTCATGATGATCCTATGGTCAGGAGAATTTAATGAGTTAATGATGAAAATTCATGTCTTAAATTTTCAACTCTTGAAAATAAGAACTATCATTTCCATTAACTCAATGTATCATAGGCACTAAATAAACATTATGATAGAAAACAACCCATTTTATTATTTATAGTCAAATTATAATTTTATCCTTAGAAATGTATAACAAGTGTCAGCCAATTCTGGCTTCTAGGGCACACATATCTAACACTAACTTCATAGATATTGATCTTCAAAATAAAGGATGCCCCTCCTAGGTCTTTCATGAAAGATTTCTTGGACAATCGTACTTTGACCATGGTTAATATGGAAATGTCATTATCAATCAGAAGGATGTCATTCATGTACAATATGAGAAAAGTGATAGCGCTTCTACTAATCTTTTTAAATACATATGGTTTCTCCTCATTTTTGATGAAATTAGATGATTTGGTTACATCATTGAAACGTGCATCTAACTCCTGGATGCTTGCTTGAGTCCATAAATGGATCTTTGCAGTTTGCAAACTTTGTAATTACTATCATTGAAAGTAAAACTAAGTGGTTGTTCCATATAGATATCTTCCTCAAGATATTTATTTAAGAACTCCATTTTTATATCCATTTACCATATTTTATAGTCAAAATATACTGCAACAGCAAGTAATGTGCGGATAGACTTAAGCATGGCCACAAGCGAGAAGGTGTTCTGATAGTTAATGTCTTCATGCTGACTATACCCTTTCATTATGAGCCTAGCTTTAAAAGTCTCTACCTTTTCATCTATACCTATCTTTCTCTTATAGATCTATTTATATACAATTGGTAGAATACCCTCAGGTGGATCCACTAAGGCCCAGGCTGAAGAAAAACCTAGTTTTCCTATCGCAGGATTGATCTGATCGAATCAGATCTGAAGCAGAATTTCAAAAATTTTTTCTATGAATTTGATCAAATATGAGAGTTCTCAGATCTAATTAGATTGATTTGAATATAAAATCTAAAATTAAAATAAAATAGTAACATCTAACATTACCTAATTAGGTAAATTATTTTCCATTTGTGATGATCTGACGAATGATCCGAGGTTCTGATTGAGCCGCGCACATGCCTGACCTCTACTGAAGTCCACTTAGATCAGATCTAAATGTCTTCTCCTTCTAGATCTAATGTCAAAAATTAGATCTGGAATCAATTTACAGAGCCTTCAAACTGAACTTCAGTGGCAACTTGTTCATCTCTTGATTGGCAACTTATTGTGCAGCCTTTGCAGGATCAGGGACTCAACTTTGATATCTAATTTTGCCCAACACCTTTGGGTTGGAGAAGAAGAAGAAGATCAGAAAGAGGGCATGGAAGATGGAGGGAGAGGTAGGGCTTCACCGTAGATGAATTGCAATGATTAAACACTTTGATCATGGGTCCACTTACAGACCTAGTGCCACCCTAGAGTCCTGAAGCTTTAAGCAATTGGATTGCTTAAAGCAAAAGAACTCAATATGAAATTCCATGCCCACACATATTATTATTCTAATTTTGTTGCACAAAATTTAGAAAGAATGGTGTGGAGAAAGGTGGATCAAGTTGGGTTGGCGCAAAAGATCTTATCTCCATGAGTTTTGATCTATCAAAACTCTATTCCCTTATCCACTAAGGGTGCATGCCATGGGGGCGTGCGTCCACATTTCTTCATGCAAAATCATATGGCGTGCACCCACATTTCTTCATGCAAAATCTGATTGGGACGTGCACCCTCAGCTAAAGTCTAGGGGTGCACACCCCAACCTCTTTTTTCCTTCAAAGAATGGGTCAATGACCCCTTGTCCTAATTCCCATCTCAAGATTTTAGGACAAACCCTAATCTAGTTAGGACAAGCCCTGATCTCATCAGGACAATTTCTATTCTGATTAGGACAAGCTTCAGTCAGACCAAGACAAATCCATATAGGGTTCCTGGATGAGCCAAATCCAATTTGACTCAATTGAGATGAAATAGAAAGATGATAGGAGAAAGTCATGTCCAATCATGTGCTAGCATAATTTTCTTGAACCTGATTTGATCTAATCCAAATCAATTGAACCAAGGTTAGCCCAATTGATGACATCCAGACTTAAACCCTTGTTTGTGAAATCCAATTAGGTTGAGTTCTATATGGTAATGGGACATATCATGATCTTCATCATCGACATCATCGAAACACCTTTCGATGGATCAGAACTCTTCTGATTCATTCAATTAGAATCATCGATCATCAAGACAATCTAATTGATCCCAAAATTTATCAGTGATACCTAGCAGTATATGGTGGCAATCCATCAGAACCACAAAGCGAACCTCTTGGTATAGCTATCTATGTGATTGGGTTCTTCTATCATGAGCCCCGATAGGATCTATGTCAACGTGAACTCGTCAGATCCTACACCCATCATATGAATAAATCATTCGATTCAAGTCCGATGTGAAACCTCAATAGAAACTCCTTTCTATTATTTTCACACTGCCATAGCCATGGGCTTAAGAACTCAATCTCATGGTTATCATAGGACTACTCTACCAAGGTGGGTAGATTTCCTATTGGTGCAATCCAATTTCTACAATGAACATGCTATAGCTAACATACACCTTAGGATCTCGAATGGCTAGGAGATCGAGTTATGGTATAGTCAAACTATAACACACTCAAGGTAAACTATCATTGCATATCAGATCAAAGTACCAAACACATGACTGCAGCATCGAGCTAATCATTGACGAGAAGATAGACTCCCTTATGACTGCTCGAGGTGGTCATGCTCAGTATCCTTATTTTTAATAAGTATCTATACTCTCACTCCAGTGTCTCCATACTGTAGACTCAAGACCCATCTATCCTAAAAAAGCGATTGCACACCGATCTTTCTGATTGATCACCATCCTCATGATGATCCTATGATCGAAAGTAATTTATAAGTTAATTATTATAACACACCTTAAATTATCAACTCTTGAGAATATACGTTATCATGCCCATTAACTCAATGGATGTATCACAGATACTTTAAATATACAATATGATAGTTAACATAATCTTTTTATTAATTTTAAGTCAAAATTATAAAAATGCCCTTAAAAGGTATTTTACAAGTATTTGCTAATCTGGCTTCTAAGGCACACATCTAGCAAACTTTAGCTTAAACAAAAGTAAATTGGCTAGAAATCTGAGTCCCATCTTCTCAAAATGGGTTTCGATCTTTTGCTGTCCTAAAGACTTCATCAGTGGATCAGTCACATTGTCTGCAGAGTTGACTCTCTTAACCTCGACATATCCCTTCTTGACATAATCACGGATGAGGTGAAATCACCGCTCGATGTGTTTAAACTTCTGATAAGACCTTGATTTCTTAATAAGGGCTATGGTGCCATTATTATCGCAGTATAGAGGGACAGCATTTGATGGCATCACTCTGAGCTTTGTAATGAACTTTTTGTACTAAAATGCCTCTTTCTTAGTTTCTGAGGTAGCGATATATTCTGCTTCCATGATGGAATTTGCTATTACGGTCTGCTTGGAACTCTTCTAGTTTATAGCACCACCATTGCACAAAAATAAACTACCAGATACCAACATTTGATTATGTATATCAGACATAAAGTTTGAGTCTATATACCCCTAGACCTGGAGTTCTTCATTACCAAAGATCAAAAACATATCCTTAGTCCTTCTCAAGTACTTAAGGATATATTTTACAAAAGTTCAATACTCTTTGTCTGGATTCGACTGATACCTACTCGTGATACTCATAGCATGGATGATATCAGGTCGTGTACATAGCATGGTGTATATGAGACTCCCTATTGCTAAAGCATAAGGAATCTTGTTTATGCATTCAATCTCCTCAGGTGTGTTGGGATACATCTTTTTGGAGAAATGAATGCCATATCTGAAGGGCACTAGTTTTCTCTTGGAGTTCTCTATGCTGAACTTCTTTAACACCTCCTCTATGTACATCTTCTATGAGAGACCCAGCATCCTTTTCGGTCTATCTCTATAGATCTTAATTTTTAAAATGAAGGATGCTTCTCCTAGGTCTTTCATAAAAAACTCTTTTGACAACCACACCTTGATTGAGGTCATCATGAAAATGTCATTCTCAATTAGGAGGATGTCATCCACGTATAATACGAGGAAGACAATGAAGGAACCAGATCTTGGATTTCAGGACTAGATCTTGAAACTTTTCAAGATCAGGCAGCAGAAGACTGGAATAAATTAAAATTTATTCATAAAAATAGAGAAGACCCTAGATTTAAGATCCTATTATATGATTATGGCATGAGATTAAATTAGAAATTAAAAACATTAGAAGTAAAAGACATGTAGATCACATCAACATGAATCTACACTTGATCTATTGCAGATATGTAACATAGGATCAGATCCATATTACCTATGTAAGTTAGACATTCTAACTTGCTGATCTAGACTGAAGGATGAAGCTCCAAGCTACACACATATCCAGCCTCTAAGAGATGTCCACACGAGCCCACGAACTATGATCAGAAGTTCGATGCAAGAAATCAGCACAGTATGCTAGTACTGTGCTGATCCTTCTTCGATAGTCGATTCGGTGCTTCTTTCTTCAAGACTTGAACACTCCAAAAATCAAAAAAAAAAGGAAGAGACTTTTGATCTAAAATAACACTTGAAAATCTCTATGAAAGAGGAGGAGAAAGGAAGAGAAAAAGAACTCTTGAAGAAGATCCTCTTCTTCTTCTCTTTTCTCTCACCTAAACACCTAGATTGGTATCTATGAAATCCCCATGCCCCAAGGTTCTCTCTCTCTAATTTTCACGTGCCCAAGAAGAGCCCTCTCAATGGTCTAGAATGCACTTGAAAATTAGCCCAAAAAGACCTCCTTATAAAGAGATAAGGAGGAGTCCTTGTCTAGGTTAAATACCTAGACAAGGCAGGACCAATTTAGGAAACTAGTTGGGGCACCCAACACTTGGGCGCCCCCCTCCTTATTCCTTGCCATGGACCATCTATTTTGTGCACACAAAAGGACCTCTTTTCACCATGGAAACTAGAGATGAATCAGGATGGGGGTGGCACACAAGGGAAGAGTCAAAGTTTTTTGGGATTCTATCATATGGAGTCCAACACCACAACAACTTTTCATCTATTGACTTGGTCCATAACTTATTTCAAATAAGTAGGAGAGGAAAAGAGAGGTGCACACAAGAGAGGCCTTGGGGCATGAATTCATTCAAGTAAAAACTAAAGTGGGAACATGTGAGGGTGTTGGGATATAGGTGGCGCAAGCTAGATGAATCCTCATCTCACTAGGATTTCATATTTGACTTGGTCAAATATGATTTTTCAAACCAATTTAAACCAGAAATAAATCAATCCAATTAAATTAGGTCCTAACAAAATTAAGAATATAATTAAATCTAATCAAATAAAATTTAATTTTGATTTATGTTTTTAATCAAATTAGAAATTGGATTGACCCAAGTCCTAATTGAACTAGAACTAGTTCTTTCTTGCACTTGGCTTATCTAATAAACTAATTGGACTTGATTGAATCAAACTTAAATCAAATCTAACTAAATTATATTTAATTTAACTTAACCTCAGCCCTCTAGTTTAATCAAATTAAGCCAATTAGCAATTCAATTGTTAATCTATCCTCTTGCAACACTTGCTCTAAGTTAAACATCAATCATATTAATCGTTTAACCCTAGAACACTTCTTTATTATTGATCAACCATCCGATCGAATCATGAACTCTAATATATGTGACCACATAGGTCCAAACCTTAATCGATAGCATAGGAACAAATTTTTGTACCAATCAAAGTGACCATCTAGTAATGATACCCAATGGCCGGATTGGTCGAATGTGTAGAACAACATCCTTAGAATCCATGTGGGTATAGTTTCCATATAATTCATCCCCTTGATCAAAATGCTCATAGAACACCTCAGAGTTGAACTATCAATTGGAATAAGGCTGTCCATGTTGTATTTCAAAATATCAAATCCATCTCATGGATTATCCTAGCCAAGGTTTTGCTATATTGAAATATAGTAATACATTCTTCTCTAACTCTGGGAGTGGTCAATCCCATCTTGATTGTACACCGACTTCATAAGTACTTGACTGTACTTAGAAATCTTTTATTACTGAATTAAAAATTTAGTTAGTCCTATACTAAAGTATAGTTAGTTGCTTGTAAGCCATTGAGGTGATCTCAGGTCTAAGGGACACTTATACCTATATCTCATTAGAGACATTCTCGACAACAGAATATTCTAAAGTTGGTCACGTTCAATGATGATCTATTCTTACATGTCACCTGTATACCATACTAGTGTCTCCATACTTTTTGGTTAAGAGGATAACCAACTTATATGGCACACAGCGACCTATGCTCAATAGATGCTATCGTCCTAATTAACAGTCTATCATTTGATCGTAAATAATTTTAAGAACTAATCGATAAATCCTCTCTTTATCGAACCTAAATATTCCTAAGGACTTCATCACAATAATGAAATTCATTAGAAGATAAAAACTTATGATAAAAATATTAAAAATATATTTTATTAATTAATAAATTAATGATAATTATAATATAGCTCAACCATCAATAAGCTGATGATTCATTTTGGGATATATTTTCTAACAACTCCCACTTATCCTAAAGCCCCTTTGCATAGTATCTAATATCCATCTTCGACTTGTGGTTGTCGAATTCTGATAGTTCACGATATCATTGTTAAAATATCATTTTTTATCAATTTAGTCCAACTTCCTTTTAAAATAATTTAAAGCATGTAGATAGTAGCAAGTTGGATTGAATCCACAGGAAGGCAGTAATTTAATTTTGAAAATTTTATTTTTTATCAAAAAAAGAAGAGAGTTTTGAAGTCAAAAAATAAAAAGTAGAATTTAAATATTGCAAGAAAATTAACTTGGTACTAAGATCTACTATTTAGATCTTAGCATCCAATTATGATTAAAAAAATAAAATAAAGCAGCAAAATTTAAAGAACAAAAATTAAAAAGAGTAATAAACTAAATTTTATATTAAAATTAAAACTTAGAATTCAAATACAATAATTAAAAAGAAAAGAAAAAAATAAAAATAAAAAAATACTTAATCTTTAGATCAGCGACGGCATGGAGATGGCATGGAAGTCTGGCTCTTCTTCACGGCACCATCTATCTCGAAGCAACCTTCAGCCAAAGCCTGACTCCCACCCTTTACCGTGGCTTCTTCTGGATCAGATGCTTGATCTTTGGGGCTCTAGGATCTTTTTATAACTGCTGGAAGGCTGAAGACTTTGTTATCAGGCAATGTGGGACAAAAGAGGAGTATAGATCCATGTTTGTTGGAGAAAATAATAGAAAATTATTGGATCAAAGGTCTTGTGAAGTCTCTACATGTTTTGGCTATCAGATGGTGATCTAAGGCTTCAAAAAATATCAGCAACAGACAAGTAATAGCCCAGATCAAGTCAAAAAATATTCTGGCCATTGATCGCACATTGATGGAGGAAATTAGGTCGTTGATCGCATGCCTGAGAGTCTTGATCACTATCGGGAGCTTCCATCGAATGGCACCTAAGAGCTTGATGGAGTTTGAATTAAACCTGGAACCAACCACCACTGTCCGTTATCGCAAGCGACTATAGCCATCCGATCGTGCACTTACTATTCCTATGGACTGCATGGACCAATCATACCACACACTACAACCAAATCGACATGCGTGTTTTGATGAGTGAAATGACAAAAATGCCCCATGCGCCACGACAAAAATGCTGTAAACCTCTTAGAGGTCTTGGTCCACCATGTGGTAGCCTGTGATTCACAATCATCTATTGAACTGATGGTCTATACTATTTCATGGACCAAATAGAAGGCTGGCGGGCTTGACACGCATGGGCTGGGCTTTGAAGGTGGGTCGGCTTCGCTATTGGGCTAACTAGCTAGGTGCACTGGCTTGCTTGGTTGGGCGGCTTATGCTGTCACGCCGACTTGTTAGGCTGGCTAGGCATGTTTGAACACGCCGACTGATATGGCACGGCAGCTTAAGCCAGTTGAGCCATTTTTTTTCCTTTACTTTTAATTTTAATTTTTATTTTTATTTCTTTGAAAATTCATATTAAATTCATTTTAAATCGGATTAACTTCAAATTTATTTCATTATAACCAAAAAAATAAGATCATTTTATTAGTAAATTTTTTTCTTTATTTAAATCAATAAAAGTATTAATTATTAAAATAAGTATAAATTAATTAATAAATTAATATTTTTATTAATAAATTTATGATATTATCAAACTCCATTATCGCTAGGGCTTTAGTAAAGGGGTCGGCCAAGTTCTTCTTTTTGTCGATCTTCTGAAGGTCGATGTCATCTCGATCTACGATCTTTCATATCATGTAGAAGTGGCAAAATATGTACAGTGAGTTGCTTACAAGTCACCATGGTAATCTTAGGTCTAAGAGATATTTATATCCATATCCTTCGCGAGCAACTCTTGATAGTAGAGAGCTCCACAGTTGGATCACGTTCAGTAAAATGTACCCCTATACTTTATCTGTATGCCATAATAATATCTCCATACTTCTTGGTTAAGAGGACAACCAACACTTGTGGCACATAATGATCTACACTCCATATATTGTCACCTAGGATAACAACGAACTATTTGGTCGTGAACTAGTTTAAAGACTAAATGATAAATTCTCCTTTGTCGAGTCTAAATAGTCCTAAGGACTTTATCGTAGAAGAGTCCATTTCAGAAAGATGCACAAGAGTGATAAATTGCTAGAATAAAATTTTTTATTTATTTATAATTTAAGTATATTTTACAAATTAGCCCAACCATCTACAACCTAAATGATTGGCTTTAGGATACAATTTCCAACAAGAGGCGTGTGCCCGCCTTGGAGACTTCCTATGGGTGCATGCCCCCTTGGTTTCCATGCACAAATATGTGTGCACGCCCCATGTTGGCATGCACACAAGGGGAAAAAGGGAGTCCTATGTAGATGGGACTCTAGGGTTTTTCATTGGATCAAAGACTCTGGCGCCAAACTATTTGTGCTTATCCAGTATTAGCGCCACCTATGAAGGAATTTAGGGGACTCTAACCTGATTGGATCAGGTGACATCACATGGCCAATCAGATTTAGATCTGATTAAATCAAGCTATGTGATTGGTTGAAGCTATGTTGCATTACATGGCACAGGAAGTCTATTTAAACCCCTCCTACGCTTATGGTTGGTGTGTGCAAAAATTCCTACACCGCAAGGCTGCCACCCCATCCATTGTTCCACGCCCTCTCATCCTCTTCCTCTTTGTCGGAAAATGTATTCTAAAGCCAATCATCTAAGTTATAGATGATTGAAATCTTTGTATGAATTATCTAATAATAATAGTTATTTGGCTGGTTCATCATAAATGCACTATCTTCCTTAAATGAACTTCTAAATTATGATGAAGTTCATAGAATCATAATTAACCAATAAAGGAGGATTTATCAGATGGTTCTTAAATTATTCACGATCAAATAATAAGTTATTAACAAAGATAATAACTTATCGAGTGTAGATCATTGTATGTCATATGCATTGGTTGTCCTCGTAACCAAGTGGTGTGGAGACAGTGGTATGGTATCTAGATTAGATGTAGGAGTACATCTACACTGAACATGATCAATGTAGCACTCTATTATCAAGAGTAGCTAGCTAAAGTCAATGGGTATAAGTATCCCTTCGACCTGAGATCACTATGGTGACATGCAAGCAACTCACTGTACTTTGGTGTTGGACTGCCTGTATTTCTAATATAGGTTCAAAAATTTTTTGGGTATAGTTAAGTACTTATGAAGTCGGTGTGTAAATCCAAATAGAATTGACCACTCCTGACTAGCTTCAAGAAGAGAATGTTTCATTATATTTTAATTTAGCAAAATCTAGGCCTGAGTAATCCTCGTGAGGTGTCACGGGATTTGCAAAATTTTGAGATACAATAGAGATGACTTGTATGAGTTTTTAACAGCATACTCGAAGTCATCTTCAGCATTATTGGTCATAGGGATAAATTATATGATAACCATGGGCCAAGATTCTAAGAATGTTGCTTTGCATACATTCGGCTTATCCAGACGTTGGAAACCATTGCTTGATGATAACTTCGATTGGTACAAGAATTGGTTTCTATGCTATCAACTTAGGTTCGAACCTATGGGGTCACACACATTAGAGCTTGTAACCTAATTAGATGGTTGACCTAATGCAAAGTATTACAGGAGGATTGATTAGCAACTAGATTTCTAATTGGCTTAATCTGATTGAGCAATCAGGTAGAGATCAAGTCTAATTGAATTTGATTTAATTAAAATTAGTTTGGACTTAATTAGATTAAGTCTAGTTGGTTTATTGGATAAGCCAATTGCAAGAAAGAATAATTTCTTATTTGACTAGGACCTGAGTGCACCTAATTAATTTAGGATTTAAATTAGATTTAAATATTAATTTAATCTAATTTAATCAGACTCCTAGTTGGACTATGATCATCCTTAATTGGATTGTATTTTATCTAATTTAAATGAGATTTAAATTTGGTTCAAACCTATTTTGACCTAATCAAATAAGAGGACTCCTAGTTAGACTGGGACTCTCTCTCTTTCTCCTCGCCTATGAGCCCACACCCACCTTTATTTAATTCCTAATTTTTTATGTCAATGTCCATGCCTATGAAAGCTTCTCCATGCCCCATATATTGATTATTTGGAATAAATTTTGACTTTGTTAAAACTTGTAAGAAGTTGGATTTATTTTCTACTTGAAAGAGTCTTCTTTGACCAAAACTCTTCCATCCCTTGTGCGCCATCTCTACCCATGCCTCCAGATCTATTTTGTTCCTCTACATTCTTCCTTTATGCATAGTAATAAGAGATATCATGCCTAAAATTAAGGAGGGAGGCATCCAAGAGTTGGATGCCCCCTTAACTTCCTTAATTTGAAACCCTTTGACTAGGTTTTGACCTAGTCTTATAATAAAAGGTGGACACCTCCTTCTAAAAGTTAGATGGTGCCGATAATGTAAGCTCAAAAGTGGCACTCCCATGTCTTGAAATCATGACAAGACATGTCATGAAAAGATGGGAGCAAGTCGAAAAAGAAATCAGCTCTCCTAGCAAAGTTTAGAAATTGGATCGACTCATCCTGAGACTGAGCCGATTAAGTTGGAAACTGGGCTGGCTCAGTCTAGGACTAGGTCAGCTAGATCTTAGAGAAAAATTCAGATAGAAAGTTGCATTTTTAAACTATTGGCATGGTACACAACTGGGTCAGCTCAGTCCTAGACTGAGCCAACCCAGTCGTAGGTTAGCCGGCTCAGTCTAAAACTGGGCCGACTTAGTTTTCATAGGTTATTATTTTATGTACGTAGATTGTTTGGATTTGGAGAATTTTTCTATGAACTTAGGCTTAACCCTTTGTAAAGTATATATACTGAAAATAGGTCAAGGTTATAAAAAGACTGAAATATACTGAATAAAAGTTTTTTTCTTCCAAAAATCTTTTTTTCTCTTCTTCTCTATTTCTTAAATTATTTGATCATGCTTCTGCATTAAATCTCTATGAAGTACTTCCTTGTTGCTTGGCTAATCACTGGCAGTCATGCCGATCCATGTGGGAAGAGCGTATATTCTCGATTATTGGTATCAGAGTGGTGTTGCATGAAAAGAAGGAAGACACCTAGGATTTACTATATCCAAGATTTGTTGCATCAGATTTCATCCTAAAACTTCTAGTTTGCTTCATGGTTGTCTCTAGATTAAGGTAGAGATTGTTTACATGGAGGAACGGTGATACAAAAGTTTGAAAAGAGGATCTAGGGCTAGTTGGATCTTCTTTGAAGGATAGTTTTATTAGTGTGTGAGATTATGAAGGGCGTTAGGGATTTGTTCTTGACTTATTTGAAGTCATGGGATCAAGTGGATTCAAAGTGAATTTTAAGAAGTTCAATGGCAAGGAGAACTTTACCCTATGACAGCAAAGAGTAAAGGACTTGTTTGTTCAGCAGAAGATCTACAAAGTCTTGACAAAAGAAAGAGCAAAAAAGATCAATACTGAGGATTGGAAAGAGTTGGAGAAAATTGCTTTTAGCATAATCCGAATGTGCTTGGTTGATCAGGTTTTGTCCGGGGTTTGCATAGAGACTACGGCAAAAGGGCTCTGAGAGAGATCGAAGAACACATACATGGGGAAGAACATGATGGATAAGCTATGGTTGAAGAAACAACTGTATAGTCTAAGGATGTCCAAAGGTGGAGATCTTATTGCACATATCCAAAGGTTCAATCAGCTGTATTCTGAGGTGATGAGTTTGGATGTGAAGATCGACGAGGAGGATCGGGCATTGCTGCTATTATGTTCTCTTTCAGGTTGGTATGATGGTCTCATAACAACTTTAGTTTATGGTAAGAAGACTCTAAACTATGAAGAGGTTATTGGTGTGCTCAGATCAAATGAGCAAAGAAAAAAAATCTACAAGAGAGATCCTAAGTCTGAGATATTGGCTGTGAATGAAAGACAGAGAAGATCAAAGGAGAAGACAAGAGAAAAATCTAAGGATAGGTTAAAGTCTTGCAATCAGAGAAAGATGACATTTAAATATTATAAATGTCATCAGCCTAGACACCTGAGGAGAAATTATCCTCTTTTGAGATCAGAAAAAGAGAAGGCCAGTAAGGAAGATGATACAGCTTCTATGAGCAGTGGAGAAAATCTACTAGTTGTGTTAGATGGATCTACAGAGTACGATACTATGTGGATATTGAATTCAGCATGCTTGTACCACTATAGTTCTCATCGAGAGTTGTTTGCTACCTACCAGAAGGTCGAAGGTGGAAGTGTCAGCCTTGAAGATGATCATCCATACAAAATAGTTAGAATTAGCTCTATCAGGATGAGGATGTACAATGGAATCATTCATATATTATTAAATATCTGGCATGTACCGAAGTTGAAAAAGAATTTGATTTCTTTGGGCTACTTGGTGGAGTAGGGTTATGCTTTTAGTAGTCAGGCTGGGAGTGGATATTTGAAAATTTCTAAGAAAGCTTTGGTGGTGATGAGAGATAGAAGACTGAGCAACAATCTTTATAGAATGGAAGACTTAGTGGTGGATGATAGTGCAGAGGTGCTAGCAGCGACATAAGAGGAGCAAATTTTATATCGACTATGGCACTATCAGATGGATCATATGAGTGATCGTGGGCTCACCGAACTAAGCAGAAGAGGTATGATCCCAGCCCTGAAGAAAGAGGGCACAGATCTTTATGAGCTGTGCATCTTTGACAAATAGCATAGGATGAAGTTTATCAGAAGTATCAAGTACAGCGAGGGAGTACTGGATTTAGTACACTCGAATGTGTGGGGATCAGCTCCTGTATCAACTAGAGATGGGGCAAAATATTTTATCACTATCATTGATTATTTCTTAAGGAAGGTGTGGGTTTATCTGATTAGAGAAAAATCAGAGGTGTTTGCCCAGTTCAGAGCTTGGAGAGCTGAAGTAGAGGAGTTAGGGAGACATATGAAGTATTTGAGGTCGGACAATGGAGGCGAGTATACTAGCTTGGAGTTTAGAAGGTACTGTGAGAAAAATGGCATGAAATGCCATTACACGATGAAGATGTATCCCTAGTAGAATGGTATCGTGGAAAGGATGAATTGGATACTGACCGAGAAGGCACGAAGTTTGAGGCTGCAGACATCACTTCCAAAATTATTTTAGCATAATGCTCTAACTTTTTCTGATTTTCTTATGAATAGGTCCCCTTATTATAAGCTGAATGGAGACATTCCAAAAAAGGTCGGAAATGAAAAGAAGGTGGAGTTTGGCCACCTAAAAGTCTTCGATTGCACAGCCTATGCACTTATGGAGGCAACCAAGAGGAGCAAATTAGATCTGAAATCTCAAAAGATGATATTCATAGGGTATCCACAAGGAGTCAAGCGGTACCAGCTGTGGGACACTCAGGCACAGAAGTCAGTGATCAGTAGGGATGTTATCTTTGATGAGAAGAGCATCTTAAGAAGTTCTGGGTTAGATGGAACTAAAAAAATAGAGGTGAACAGCAGTGGCTAGTCAGAGAATGATGGCATGCAGGTTACGTCCACTTATAGGAGTATTCTGATTGAGGTGGAGTTGGGCAGAAAAGTATTATCTCAGATTGAAAATCAGAACGAAGGGTCGACAATTCAGAAAGATGTGCAAGAGAAGCCATAGACATCAAGCAGAGATGTGCCAGTCGAAGTGAATTTGCACAAGCCCCAGTGTACTATTAGGAGGCCAATCGGATATTGCATTGATGAGGTTATCTCCTATGCACTCATCACTGTTAATGGAGATCCAGAGAATTATGCAGAAGCCATGGAGAGTGAGGATCATGATTCATGGATATAGACCATGATGGAGGAGATGGAATCACTTGAGAAGAATAAAGCATGATAGTTGGTGGATCTTCTAGAGGGTGCTCGACCTATTAGCTCAAAGTGGGTGTTCACAAAGAAAGAAGCACCTTCAGAATAAGGTGGAGTCAGATTCAAAGCAAGGTTGGTAGCAAAGGGATACTTATAAAAGGAAGGGATTGACTACACAAAAATTTTCTCTCCTATGGTGCATCATACATCTATTTGAGTTTTGCTGTCACTGGTGGCAAAGCATAACATGGAATTGGAATAGATGGACGTGAAGATGGCCTTCCTTCATAGGACTTTGGAGGAAAGAATCTACATGAAGCAGCTAGATGATTTCATGGAGATGGGATAGGAAGAAAAGGTGTGTTTACTCAAAAAATCTTTGTATGGCTTGAAACAATCCCCTCCTCAGTGGTATTGAAGATTTGATAGCTTTGTCTTGAGCCTAAGTTTCAGCAGATGTGAATATGATTGTTGTGTCTACGTTAAGGATGTAGATGAGGAGGATGCCCTATACATATTATAATATGTAGATGATTTGCTCATAGCTAGTAGAAGCATGGATGCTATGAAAAGGTTTAAAAGGGCATTATCATCTGAGTTTAAGATGAAGGATTAGGGTCCAACTGAGAATATCCTTGGAGTGGAGATTTGTAGAGATAGGTGCAAAAGAGTGCTCTATTTATCACAAGAAAAGTATATACAGAAGGTTCTGGAGAGGTTTGGAATGGAGAAGACCAAACCTATAGAGACATCATTACCGAGCTATATATCTCTTTCTAAGTTATAGAGCCCATAGTTAGAAGAGGAGAGAGAGTATATGGAATGAGTTCCTTATATAATGCTGTAGGCAGTGTGATATACACTATAGTGTGCTGTAGATCAGATATAGAATATTTAGTGAGCACAGTTAGTAGATACATGGCTAACCTTAGGAAGAAACACTGAAAAGCATTGAAATCGATATTGAGATGTCTGCATGGAATAAGGAATTATGGTTTGGTGTTTGGTGGGTAGTCGAGAAGATTTGGAGAACAATCTATAAAGATGTGTGAAGGTTCAGATTCTCTAAAAGAATTTGTTGATACAAATTATGCTGATGATCTTGATACAAGGAGGTCTACTACTGGATATCTCTTCTGCATATATGGTGGATCGGTGTCTTAGAGATCAATCCTTCAGCCAATCATGGCCTTGTCAACTACAGAGGTCGAGTACATTGGGATAACGAAGGCTGCAAAGAAAGCCCTTTGACTTAGGAGGCTGATTGATGAGTTGGGGGTGGAGCATAGCAAGGTTATACTATTTAGTGATAGTCAGAGTGCTCTGTTGTTGGCATAGAACCCAGTCTATCATGCATGCACAAATCATAAAGATGTGAGGTACTATAGGATCAGAGAGCTTGATGCATGCTAATTTATAGCTATGGCAAGTGCACCAGTCGATCAAGTAATAAAGTGAATGAGTAGAGTATCGTCCCTAGAGAATTGGAAAACAAGTACTGAAAAGCTCTTTCCTATGCTTTATTTAGAAGATCGATTTATGAGAATAAAAAATTAAAGAAAATAAAAAAAATAATTAAAAATTTTTAATTAAATAGAGGGAGTGTAAATTATTAGGGTTTTAAATTCAAGAGCAATGGATTACTAAGGCAATCGGTTCACCAACTCAATCAATACAATATTTAGATTTTTAGATTAATTTTATTTCATGTGACGGTGGAGTCTCCTAATTTATTCACTATCCTTTGGTCCAGGCATAGCAAAACTATTAATATTTATTAATTATCCTTTGGTCCAGGTGTAATTTAAATAAATATTAATGCATTAGGTTTTGTGAAACCCTCTAATTAAAATACGCTGCGTCCAAAGCGCACTAAAATTCCTGCATGCATATGAATTCTAATTTGATTCATAATACAAGGTATATAATCAAGAAGCATTAACATAGATGTACTTGGTCCGTAACATCTATGTTCATCAGATCAATTAGAAGATGGCCAGTAATCTAAAAGCATTAAGATCAGATTTATATACTCCTCATGAATAAAATTTAAAAATAAATCATACTGAATATTGCATCAAAAGAGTGGCTACACCTTAGCCTTAGTAAAAGAAAATTTAGTTCATGATAACAAGTTCAAAAATAGCAAATAAAATAAAAAGCATAGAGAAATTAGACTGTTTGATTGCTGAAATTGATTGTCTGCTGCTCTTGATGTGGAGAACTTGGCGAAGAAGAAGAGGCTCCTTGATCGATGTCTTGATCGTCGAAGAAGAAAAATCAAAAATCCTTTTTTGATTTTCTCACAAATCACTTTTTTTTATCTCTCTCCTCTCTCTTTCTCTCTCTCTTTCTCTCTCTCTCTTTCTCCCCGTCTCTCTCTTTGTCTCTCTCTATTTTTCTTTTTTTTTTCACGACAACACTGGTTTTTTATAGAATAAGAGTTTGATTTCCCCAAAATCCATCAAAAATTAGGTTTTAGACTCCCAAAATAACTCAAATTAAGATCTGGATAATTCTGGCCGTTAGATGTTGATCAAACGGTCCAAAAACCACTCAAAAATCCCTTAAAATAACCCAGATCAAGTCGGATTTAATATCAGCCGTTGGATCAACCATTGGATCGAATCTGGGCCATCCGATCGTTGAAATAAGCCTTCTGATCTTTAGTTTAACGTCGGGATGAATCTCAGCCGTTGGATCTCGATCGGGAGCTGCGGATGCCATCCATCAGCGCCTTCTTTTCGACCGTCCGATCAAGCTTCAGTGAAAACCGCCCGTTGGATCAGCCAGAATTCCCAAATTGCCCTCCGTGGACCATGCGCGAGCCCGGTGTTGCATGGACCGCCGCATTCTTCAGCCAATCAGAGCATGCCTCTTGCTGTGAAATTCCTGAATTACCCTTCAGATGGTCCACCGTGCGCCGCGAAAAATGCTGACGTCATCCTGACGTCAACGTTGCATCGGTGATTTTTTTTTTTTTTTTTGAAATTCAATTCTGGGCTCGTTTGAAGTCCGTTTTGCCTGAAATTTTTTTCATCTGAACCAAGAAAAATAAGATCTTCACATTGGTGGCCTTCTTTCCTACATAAGATTAATAAAAAGTATCAATTTCTAATAAAAAATAGATTAATTTATTTTATAATTTAATATTTTTATTAGTATATTTTTACCACTTATCACACCCCCCAACTTAGTCATTGCTAGTCCCTTAGCAATGTTTTATTTAATACCATGTTTCAATAAGATTATCCATCACAAAGATAAAATCTAGGATTAAAGGTCAAAAAGTTTAGAAAATACTGCTAACTAAGCATTGAGCTTCAGAAGCAAATTTTTCAGTCAATACAATTAAAAACTTTCTTAGAGTACATCAAAGATCTATAGCACTTGTGTTCGTGATGACTAACTTTAGCATTTCAGTATTAAATTAAAAGAACAAAAGTATCTTCTCTTATCACCTATTTTGGTCAATTTTCTATACATTCTCAATTTTATACTCATGAATTAAGGTAGCTTTCACACTGCCTTTTCTTTTCTTTTTTTTTTTTTTTACTGTGCTGAGCATCCTGGCCTTTCCTTCACCATTTTACGTGAATTTTCACACTTGACCTAGGTGCAGAGACCCAGTTACTAGGCTTTGGGCAATCCACATATACTCTATCTTTTGCACTTTATTTATAGGCAGGTAGCTCTTTCCTTAAATTCAAGTTTTTTTGATTAGAATGTATATTAATTACCAATTTTCAGTGATAATTGAATCCTCAGTTGGCCTTATAATCAATACCTACTTTGCCTTGTTAGTGTGCATGTGCAATAAAAGGTGCTAATAATCTTTTAATGACCTAAGTAGGCTGCTAAAAGTTGACCAACTAATCTACTTCTTTAACTCATTACATTCATTAGCAAATAATTCTATCTTTTATCACTTATCCAGTTTATCTTGCTCAAGATTTTCTTCTTGACACATGGTTTTTTTTTTTTTTTTAATTATTCTACATTGTCTTAAAGGAGAAAGAAAAATAAAGGGTGCAATAAAGGATAGGAAGGAATACACCTGATTTGGTTCAGTCTGGTTCTTTGGAGCTTTGAAATTTTGCTTGAGTTCTCATTGATTTTTCTGCAAAATTGAAAATACACACCAAGAGCAGTAAAAGAGCAACAATAAATTACTGAAAAATAAAAGAAAAGAAAAATGATCAAAACTAAAAAGAAAAGAAACAACCTATCTAGTAGTTCTGATTTATAGTCTTCAGCTTGACTTTCTTTGAGTTCTAAAGTGGATCAATCTGGTGCCACTTCAATTGGAATACTTTCATGTTTGATCGAGTCCTTCTTTCAATTTGACATTGCTCGCTTTTATAGTCTCAAACCTATTTTCTACAGAATTCTCATATAATGGATTGTCAATAATATCAATTAGAAAATAAGTTTGATTATCATCAGGATGTTTAGTATCTTTGAAAACATTAAAAGTAACTTGTTCATCTTGGACTCTAAGAATTAATTTTTCTTGTTGAACATCTATTAAAGCTCCTCCAGTAGCTAAAAAGGGTCTCCCTAAAATAAGGGGTACATCATAATCTTCTTCCATATCAAGAACAATAAAATCAACAGGAAAAATAAACTTGTTTACCTTTATCAAGACATCCTCCACTATACCTCTTGGATATTTAATGGATCTATCAGCTAATTGAAGAATAATAGTGGTAGGCTTTGGTTCTCCTAGACCCAGCTTTCTGAAAATAGAAAAAGGCATGAGATTTATGCTTGCTCCTAAATCACATAAAACTTTATCAAAACTACAATCACCAATAATGCAGGGAATAGTAAAACTCCCTGGGTCTTTTAACTTCTATGATAATTTATTTTGAAGTATTACCTGTTTCGCAATTGCTTGTATCATGTCCTCCTCCACATAGGTCACAAGTAATGCTCTGAACATGTATAGCTGTTCCTTTTAAGTTGTTGACTTTGGTTCTAAGGGCTGCAATTTCAGCTAGTAAAGTTGGCACGCAATCTACTCCCTGCACAACTGCTAGTCTTTTTGGCATCATGCGCTCTATCTTCCATTGATAGCTATTTGATGCCATCTCATTGATCAGATCGAAGGCTTCTTCCTTTGTTTTTCGATTAATGGTTCCTCCTGTTGCTGCATCAATCATAGATCGATTAGTAGGAGATAAACCATTATAGAAAGTTTGTACTTGAAGCCATACGGATAGTTGATGATGTGGACATCTCCTCAGCAGTTCCTTGAAATGCTCCCAAGCCTCATATAGTGTCTCCATGTCCATCTGCATAAAAGAAGTGATATCGTTGCGCATCTTAGCAGTTTTGGAAGGTGGAAAGTACTTGGCTAAGAATTTTTGGGCTAGGAACATCCCAAGTTGTGATAGAACCTGTAGGAAGAGAATGAAGCCAATTTTTAGCTTTATCCCATAAAGAGAAAGGAAATAACCTTAATCTAATAGCATCATCCGACACCCCATTAATTTTAAAAGTATCACAAAGTTCAAGAAAATTAGAAATATGGGCATTCGGATCATCATGCATGTGTCCACTGAATTGGACAGTTGATTGAATCATCTGGATCATCGTCGATTTTATTTCGAAGTTGTTTGCTCGTACAGGCGGTCTCCTGATGCTCGAAGCTGCATCGGACTACAGATGGTGTGATGTAATCATTTAATGGATGATGTACTGGTCGAATAGCTTCATGCTGTCCTTCAGTCGCCATATCCAACTCCTAGATTGATGTCGTTAGGATCTTCAGCTGCCATGTTTCTCTCTTGTTGTAGTCTTCTAATGGTTCTTTCAATTTCTGGATCTAAAGGTAGTAAGTTACTATGTCCAGTACGTGTCATGCACTAAATTTTTTTTTTTTTAATAATAAAAATTAAAAATAAATTTCTAAAGTAAAGCTAGGATCAAAATTTTCAATATTGTTTTAGACACAATCCCCGGCAACGACGCCAAAAACTTGATGCGTGCTAATTTATAGCTATGGCAAGTGCACCAGTCGATCAAGTAATAAAGTGAATGAGTAGAGTATCGTCCCTAGAGGATTGGAAAATAAGTACTGAAAAGCTCTTTCCTATGCTTTATTTAGAAGATCGATTTATGAGAATAAAAAATTAAAGAAAAAAAAAAAATAATTAAAAGTTTTTAATTAAATAGAGAGAGTGTAAATTATTAGGATTTTAAATTCAAGAGCAATGGATTACTAAGGCAATCGGTTCACCAACTCAGTCAATACAATATTCAGATTTTTAGATTAATTTTATTTCATGTGATGGTGGAGTCTCCTAATTTATTCACTACCCTTTGGTCCAGGCATAGCAAAACTATTAATATTTATTAATTACCCTTTGGTCCAGGTGTAATTTAAATAAATATTAATGCATTAGGTTTTGTGAAACCCTCTAATTAAAATACGCTGCGTCCAAAGCGCACTAAAATTCCCGCATGCATATGAATTCTAATTTGATTCATAATACAAGGTATATAATCAAGAAGCATTAACATAGATGTACTTGGTCCGTAACATCTATGTTCATCAGATCAATTAGAAGATGGCCAGTAATCTAAAAGCATTAAGATCAGATTTATATACTCCTCATGAATAAAATTTAAAAATAAGTCATACTGAATATTGCATCAAAAGAGTGGCTACACCTTAGCCTTAGTAAAAAAAAATTTACTTCATAATAACAAGTTCAAAAACAACGAATAAAATAAAAAGCATAGAGAAATTAGACTGTTTGATTGCTGAAATTGATTGTCTGCTGCTCTTGATGTGGAGAACTTGGCGAAGAAGAAGAGGCTCCTTGATCGATGTCTTGATCGTCGAAGAAAAATCAAAATCCTTTTTTGATTTTCTCATAAATTACTTTTTTTATCTCTCTCCTCTCTCTTTCTCTCTCTCTTTCTTCCTCTCTCTCTTTCTCCCCGTCTCTCTCTTTGTTTCTCTCTATTTTTTCCTTTTTTTTTTTTTATGACAACACTAGTTTTTTATAGAATAAGAGTTTGATTTCTCCTAAAATCCATCAAAAATTAGGTTTTAGACTCTCAAAATAACTCAAATTAGGATCTAGATAATTCTGGCCGTCAGATGTTGATCAAACGGTCCAAAAATCACTCAAAAACCCCTTAAAATAACCCAGATCAAGTCAGATTTAATGCCAGTTGTTGGATCGAATCTGGGCCGTCCGATCGCGTAGAAATAAGCCTTCTGATCTTTAGTTTTATTTCGGGATGAATCTCAGCCATTAGATCTCGATCAGGAGTTGCAGATGCCATCCATCAGTGCCTTCATTTCGGCCGTTCGATCAAGCTTCAGTGAAAATCGACCGTTGGATCAGCCAAAATTTTCAAATTTCCCTCTGTGGACCGTGCGTGAGCCCAGTGTTGCATAGACCGCCGCATTCTTCAACTAATCAGAGCGCGCCTCTTGCTGTGAAATTCTTGAAATACCCTTCGGTTGGTCCACCGTGCACCATGAAAAATGCTGACGTCATCCTGACTTCAGCATTGCGTCGGCGGTTTTTTTTTTTTTTTTTGAAATTCGATTCTAGGCTCGTTTGAAGTCCGTTTTGCCTGAAATTTTTTTCATCTGAACCAAAAAAATAAGATATTCACATTGGTTGCCTTCTTTCCTATATAAGATTAATAAAAGTATTAATTTTTAGTAAAATAAATTAATTTATTTTATAATTTAATACTTTTATTAGTATATTTTTATCACTTATCAGAGCTATTGGAGGAAGGTGAAGTAGAATTGATGAAGATCCATACTAAGGAGAATTAGTCTGATGCACTCATGAAGGTACTCCCCAATGATAGCTTTCAGAGATGTGTGGCACGAATGGGTCTGTTGAGAAGAGAAAAGTTCACAAGGACTTGAAAGCAACAAGGTGGAGAATGTGAGCTCAGAAATGGCACTCTCAAGTCTTGAAAATATGAGAAGATAGGTCACGAAAAGATGAAAGCAAGTCGGAAGAGAAATCAGCTCTCCTAGCAAAGTTCAGAAACTAGGTCGGCTCATCCTGAGACTGAGCTGGCTAAGTTAGGAACTGGGTTGGCTCAGTCTAGGACTAGGTCGGCCAGGTCTCAGAGAAAAATTTAGATAAAAAGTAATATTTTTAGGCTATTGGCATGGTACATAATTGGGTCGGCTCAGTCTTTTAAGAATTTAGACAGAAAGCAGCATTTTCTGACTATTGGCACGGTACACAACTTGGTCGGCTTAGTTTGGGACTAAGCCAACCCAATCGCAGGTTAGTCAGCTCATTCTGAAACTAGGCCGGCTCAGTTTTTATGGGTTATTATTTTGTGTACGTGGGTTGTTTGGGTTTGGAGAGTTTTTCTATGAGCTTGGGCTTGATCCTTTGTAAAGTATATATACTAGAAACATGTCAAGGTTGTAAAAAGACTGAAATATATTGAATAAAAGCTCTTTTCTTCCAAAAATCTTTTCTTCTCTTTTTCTCTATTTTTTGAATTACTTGATCATGCTTCCGCATTAAATCTTTGAGAAGTACTTTCTTGTTGCTTGGTTAATCACCAGCGGCCACGCCGATCCGTATGAAAAGAGTGCACATTTCCGACAAATAATACCTGGTATTCCATCATGAGAATCAAAATAGAGGTGTTAGGAGGTGTGGAGTCTTGAGGCACCAAGTTCCTTGGAGAAAGGGTCTTCATCTGGACATCAAACATTGATGTCTTGAAGGCATAAAGGTAAATGAAGATGGTATTCTCTTGTTATTTTTATTTAATCTTTCCTTCCTATTTTCTTTATAAATTTTTATATGATAAAATCCTAAGAGAGAGAAAGTGAGAGGGTGTGGAGATCCATGCTTTAAGGTGTTGGAGCATAGTGATCATCTCTCGACATGATCTAATCATGTCTAGATGTGAGAAGAAGAAGAGAAGAACATCTTCTCTTAGGATTTCTTTGAGAATCCTTCTCATATTTTTATGAGAATTTTCTATGATAAAATCAGATATATTAGATCTAAAAAATATAGAAAAAATTCTAGAGGAGAAGGTCTCCTCTTGTCCTAACATAGAAATATTTTCAGGACATCAATTATTGTTGTCCTAAAAGAGAAGATCTGCCTTCTCTTAGGATATTTTTTTCTTTATTTTATTTTCTATTTTTAGGAGATCCAAAAGTTGGATTTCTCTCTCAATCCTCCATGTATTCTTCATCTCTTGGAGAGTACAAGATGAAGAATACTTATTTAATTTACCATCAGGAGGGATCTGCGAGAAGCTAGCACTTCAAGCGGATCTTCGTTCGACGATCCATCGATCTATGTTGCAGGTTCGCATGGATCATCTATAGAGGTCGGACATATATGCGGTCCAAAAGCAGCAATAAAAATCAACCATGGAGTTCTCAACCTGTGCAAGGTAAGAGATCTAATTTCTTGGTGACCTAGATGCGATCTAGGGTTAGATCTAGAATTATTCTAGATCTAGATATTGATATGTTCAATACCACTTATGATTAATTTAATTTTAAATTTATATTTGCATCATAACATTTTATAGATCTTTGATGTAGGATTTTGTAATTTGATTATATGCATTTATAGATTAAATAGTTTAATCTATGTCTTTTGCTGCTCTTTATTTTCAAAAAAGTTTCAAAATCTATGCATGAAATTCTACATATTTTTTAACAGTGGTATCGGAGCATCTAGGTTCTTTTATAACATATTCATGTATGCTTCAAAATAAATCTAAAAATTAAAATTAATTAAATATTGCACATACTACCATAAGGTAGTCCTATTGTAAGGTTAACCTCTTACAATGAAAAAGTTATCCTAGTATGTGCTGATCTGAACTCGAATCATGAATTACTTATATTAGATCTAAAAAATTTATGATTTAATTTTTTGATTTAAATCTAAAATTAAATAGATATTAGATTTATTTTAGATTATTTAGATTAGATCTAAATAATATCAAGATTGTACATAATATCATAAGGTTATCCTGCTATAAGATTTACCCTTTACAGTGAGAAGGTTATCCTAGTATGTGCTGATCTAAAAAATCTAAATCATAAATATGTTAGATGAGATCTAAAATAATTTATAATTTATTTTTATATTTTAAATCTTCTATTTAATGTTTATGATCTGATTTTGATCATTTAGATGAGATCCATGTGATATGTTTCATGTTTTGATCTAGATCTTCATGTTTCATTTGTTGATATGTAGCTTCATTTTTTAATCTAGTTTGCATATGTATGACATATAAATTTTGTAGAATTTAAATTACAAACTTACTTTCTACAAAATCTTAGATTCAAAATCTTAGGACATGATCGAAACTTTGAAACAAATCAGATCTAAAACCATTATTTGAATTTGATTCAAATTAAAGTATTTATAATTTGAAAATATTTTGAATGATCAAATCAGAAATTAGTTCGAAGGTTCCATAAATCTAAACTCATAAGCTTGAATTTAATTAAGAATTAAGTGATTGCTTAGGCTCTAGGTTTGTGATTTAAAGATCCTAAGATAATTTCATAAAACATGGGTTAATGGGTAATGAGCTAGCCTTGATTAGGTCCTTAACTGGGTTAGACCTAGGGTTAAATTAAATATAGACTTAGTTAAGAAATTGATCAAACCAAATTAATAGTTAATTAGGATTAGGTCATTTCTTTAGATCAATTCAATAGTTGTAGTTGATCAAAGTCCATACATCTAACAAATGGATATTGATCCTGGCTCAGTGGTTGAGCCCGAGTCTCTAGGCAAACCAAATCAAAATTGATAAATCGATTAGTATCTAAGGTAAGTCTGGCATCCTAGACCGGTGGTTTTTAATTGGTAGCCTACTTACCTGATGGTGTTTAAGGCAGCCTTGGCAGATCCTTCCATCGATCTCACTTACCTGGCCAATGTGGTTAATCAACTTTTGATTAGGTTGCTCGTTGATTCATGCTAACCCATGTCATATAGAAAATCGGTGAGACTGATTTTACTCAGTGAGACTGATATAGGTGCCTATGGATCAAAATTGATCCTAATCCTCATCAATGACTAAGAAGTTTGTGGGAGTACTTGACTTGGTGAAGTCAGTGGGAGCAAATTGATTCATGTCCTTTCTATCCTTAAATCACTAATAATTTAAATCCTCTAAAACTATTAGATCCTCAAAATGATAAAGTTAAGGAGATAAGTAAGTCATAGCCTCACATTAAGATATTTGATAATGGATCCATTAACTCAATAATCATTGCAGGTCCGTAGGCCTGATGCTTGTTGACTAATGAAATTATCATTCATCATATGATTACTTGAATGTGTCTCTCTAATGGTGGTTAGGTTGACCAAACATAGTTGGGCTTAATCATTTGTTAGTTAGATGTACCAAGTTTTCTCATGTTAATGATTGGAACTAATCGGTGTTGGAAAATGTGTCCTAAAGCCAATCACCTAAGTAGTAGATGATTGGAATTAGTATATAAATTATCTAATAATAATAGTAATTCGGCTGTTTCATCATAAAAGTTCTATCTTTCTTAAATAAACTTCTAAATTATGATGATGTCCTTAGAATCACAATCAATCAATAAAGGAGGATTTATCGGATAGTTCTTAAATTATTCACGACCAAATGATAAGTTATTAATAAGGATGATAACTTATCGAGTGTAGGTCACTGTATGCCATATGCATTGGTTATCCTCATAACCAAGTGGTGTGAAGACACTGGTATGGCATTCAGATAAGATATAGGAGTACATCTACACTGAACGTGACCAATATAGCATTCTACTGTCAAAAGTAGCTAGCTAAGGCCAATGGGTATAAGTGTCCCTCCAATCTGAGATCACCATGGTAACTTGCGAGCAACTCACTGTACTTTGGTGCTGGACTGTCTGTATTTTTAATATAGATGATGAAAGATTTTTAGGTATAGTCAAGTACTTGTAGAGTCGGTGTGTGAGTCAAGATGGGATTGACCACTCCTAATTAACTTTAGGAAGAGAATGACTCGCTGTGTTTCAATTTAGCAAAATCTAGGCCTGAATAATCGTCATGAGGTGTCACAAGATTTGTAAAATTTTGAGACACAATAGAGATGACTTGTATGAGTGTTTGATAGTATACTCGAAGTTGTCTTGAGCATTATTGATTATAGGGATGAATTATATGATAACTGTGGGCCAGGGTTCTAAGAATGTTGCTTTGTATACATTCGACCTATCCGGATGTTGGGAACCATTGCTAGATGGTAACTTTGATTACTATAGGAATTGATTTCTATACTACCAGCTTAGGTTTGAACCTATGAGATCATACACATTAGAGCTTGTAACCAGATCGGATGGTTAATAGATGATTGAGAATTATTTTGAGGTCAAACATTCAATGCGATTGTTGTTTGACTTAATACAAGTATTGTAGGAGGATCGATTAGCAATTAGATTGCTAATTGGCTCAATTTGATTGAGCAAACAAGCTAAGATCAGGTCTAATTGAATTAGATTCAATTAGAATTATTTTGAATTTAATTAGATTAAGTCTAATTGGTTTATTGGATAAGTCAATTGCAATGAAAGAATAATTTCTTGTTTGACTAGGACTTGGGTGCACCTGATTGACTTAGAATTTAAATCAGATTTAAATTTTAATTAAATCTAATTTAATTGGACTCTTAGTTGGACTAGGATCATCCTTAATTGGGTTGCATTTAATCTAATTTAAATATGATTTAAATTTAATTTAAAATAATTTTGACCTTGTCAAACAAGAGGAGTCTTAGTTGGACTGGGACTCTCTCTCTTTCTCTTGCACCTAAGAATGCCCACGCCATATTTTAATTCTACATTTTTTTTATGTTTTCCCATGTCTAATAAAAGGTTTCCCATGCCCCATAGGAATCCAAAAAAGACTAGGTTTGACCTAATCATCCATATATATTTTGGGTGCCTCCTTTCAGATGTTTTGAGAATATGAAAAATCCTAAAAAGATCATGAAAAATTAGAGGAAAAGGAGGAGAAGGCATGAAGAATTTGTGGTGCCATGATTCATGGAGAAAAGCCTTCAATTAGGACATCAAAGTTTGATGTCTTGAAGAGACAAGGTAAGATAGAAGATTGTCTTCACTTGTGATTTTGTTTAAAAGTCTTTATCCTTTATTTTTCTTTATGATTTTTATGTGATAAAAATTTGAGAGAGAGAGGATTAGAGTATGGGATATATGGTCCAAGGTGTTGGAGCATAGAGATTCTTTTTGGACGTGATCTGATCATGTCCTAATGTGAGAAGAAGAAGAGAAGGTCTTCTCTTAGGGTTTCCTTTGGAGCCCTTCTTCTCAATTTTATTTATGAGATTTTTATGAGAAAAATTTGAGGGTGTGATATCTAAAAAATTAGAAAAAAATCTAGAGAAGAATGTCTCCTCTGATCCTAGCATAATAGATGTTTTCAGGACATCAACTATTGACGTCCTAAAGGAGAAGATTTGTCTTCTCCTCGGGTTTATTCCATATGTCTATTTATTTTTGATTTATGGGAGATCCAAGGGTTGGATTCTTCTCTTATTCCTCCTCATATTCTTCATCTCTTGGAGTGTCCAAGAGATCTGAAGAATATGTATTTGATTAACCATCAGAAAGGATCCACGGGAAGCTAGCATTTCGAGCGGATCTTCGTTCGACCAACCTCCGATCTATGTTGTAGATTCGTGTGGATCATCTGTAGAGGCCAGCTACTTGTGAGACTACAAAAATAATAATTGATTCAACCATAGAGTACTCGACACATGCAAAAGTAAGAGATCTGATCTCTTGATTACCTAGATGTGATCTAGGGTTAGATCTAGAATTATTCTAGATCAACGTATTGATGTGATCAATATCACTTATAATTAATTTAATTTTAAATTTTTATTGGAATCATAAAATATTATAGATCCTTGATGTAGGGTTTTGTAATTTGTTTACATGCATGTTGTAGATTAAATAGTTTAATGTATGCATGAAAAGTTTTGAAAAGTTTTGAAATCTATGCATGAAATCCTATATATTTTCTATCAGTGGTATTGGAGCATCTAGGTTTGATTATAATATGTTTATGTATACTTTAGATTAAATTTAAAAATTAAAGTTAATTAAAGATCGCACATACTACCATAAGGTTGTCCTGTTGTAAGGTTAATCCCTTACAATGAAAAGGTTGTCCTAGTATGTGCTGATCTAAATCAAAATCATGAATTATTTAGATTAAATCTAAAAAAATTTATGATTTAATTTTTTAATTTAAATATAAGTTTTAATAGATATTAGATCTATTTTAGATTACTTAGATTAGATCTACATAATATTAAGATTGCACATACAGCCATAAGATTGTCCTATTGTAAGGTTTACCCCTAACAGTGGAAAGGTTGTCCTAGTATGTGCTAATCCGAGAAACCTAAGTCATAAATATGTTAGATTAGATCTAAAGTGATTTATGGTTTATTTATGTATCTTAAATCTAATTTTAAATGGTTTATGATCTGATCTACATGATGTGTTTTATGTTTAGATCTAATCATCTTATTGCATAGGTTGATGCGTAATTTTTATTTTGAATCTAGAATGTTTATGTATGACTTATTTATTTTGTAGAAATTAAATTGCGAACTTACTTTTTGTAAAACCTTAGATTTGAAATCCTAGGACATGATCTAAACAACAAAACAAATCAGATCTAAAACTATATATTGAATATGATTCAATACAATTTGAAAATATTTTAAATAATAAAATTAGAAACTAGTTCTGAGATTCCATGAACCTAAACCCATAAGACTTGAACATAATTAAGAATTAAGTGATTATTTAGGATCTAGGTTTGTGATTTGAAGATCCTAAGATAATTTCATAATACATGGGTTAAAGAAAAATGGGTTAGATTTGATCAGGTCCTTAACTGGGTTACATCTAGGGTTAGATTAAATATGGACATAGTTAAGAAATTGATCAAAACTAATTAATAGTTAATTAAGATTAGGTCATTTCTATATATCACTTCAATAGTTGTAGTTGATCAAGGTCCATACATCTAACAAATGAATGCTGATCATGGCTTAGTGGTCGAGCCCTAGTCTTTAGGCAGACCAAATCAAAATTGATAAATCAATTGGTGTCTAAGGTAAGTCTGACATTCCAGATCGATGATTTTTAATTGGCAACCTACTTACTTGGCCATTTCTAATGGTGTCTAAGACAAGCCTTGGCAAACCCTTCCACTAATCTCACTTACCTGGCCAATGTGGTTAATCAAGTTTTTGATTAGGTTGCTCATTAATTCATGCTAACCCATGTCACATAGGAAATCAGTGAGATTGATTTTATTCAGTAAGACTGATTTAGGTGCCCATGGATCGTAATTGATCCTAGTCCTCATTAGTGACTTGCGAAGTCAGTGGGAGGACTTGACTTGATGAAGTCAGTGGGAACAAATTGGTCCATATCCTTTCTATCCTTAAATCACTAATAATTTGAATCCTCTAAAATTATTAGGTCATTAAAATGATAAAGTTATGGGGACAACGGAGCCATAGCCTCCCATTAAGGTGTGTCCATTAACTCAATAATCATTGGAGGCCCAAAGGCTTGGTACTTGTTGACTAATGGAATTATCATCCATCATATGATGACTTGGATGTGTCTCCCTAGTGGTGGTTGGGTTGGCCAACCAAAGTTGTGAAGGAAAAATCCTGATTTTTTGGATCAGGTTCGTTCAGATCTGATTAGATCAAGAGAGATATTTTAAAAATTTCTCTTATAAATTTAGATCAAATCTAAGATATTTCAGATTTGATTTTATAGATCTAATAAATAAAAATAAAAATAAATTTAATTTAATTTAATTTATATCTTGATGTTGGGTAATCAAATTATCCTTTGATGATCCTGCTGTTTGCCTGAGGTTCTTGATCTAGCTACGCAAGTGCTTGGCCTCTACCGGTATCCACTTAGGTTGGATCTAGAGATCTTCTCCTTCATTATCACCTCTCCAAATATCAAATCTGAATCTAATTTGGAGGATCTTCAAAACTCCTTTCGAAGATCTGCAGTCATCTCTGCAGCAGTGCTGCCCTTTTTCTTTCTCGTCACCTTTCTCTTGCCTGGATTGCACCAAACTGAAGCCCAAATCTCTTTGGGCATGGAGAGGAGAGAGAGGATCAGAAGATGGCATGGAAGAGGGATAGGGGCAGCCTTGGGGCAAGGGCTAAGAGAGAACTTTTTTTAAAGTTAGGTGCAGATAAGGTTTATGTAGACCTTACTATGCCATGCAGCGCCACGTCATCTTGATCAATCATGTTGCTTCGTATAATCAGAACTAAATTTGATTAGCGGGATGATATCACCTGATCCAATCAGATGAGAGCCCCCTCAATTCATCCTTAGATGGCACCTAAGACTGATCAAAGTCTATTCCTAGGCGCCACCTAAGTAGAATGCAAGAAGCAAACTAGAGTCCCATCTGTATGGGACTCCAGGCATCCCTATACATGGGTGCACGCCTCCCTAGGCATGCAACCCCTCTTTTCCAATTTCTAGCAAGAGGACAAGCCCCTATCTGCCCTCCTATGGATGCATGATGTTGGATATATGTGCCCTAGAAGCCAGAATTGGCTGACACTTGTAATACACTTATGGGGGCAAAATTATAATTTTGACTATTATCAATAAAATGGATTATTTTCTATCACATATATGTATTTAGTGTCTGTGATACATCCTTTGAGTTAATGGTAATGATAATTCATATTTTCAAGAGTTGAAAATTTAAGACATGAATAATCATTATTAACTCATAAAATGCTTCCCGACCATAGGATCATCACGAGGATGGTGATTGATCCGGAAGGTTGGTGTACAATCGCTTCTCTTTAGTAGATGAGTCTTGACTCTATGGTGTGGAGACACCGAAGCGAGAGTATAGGTACTCGTTAGAGAACGAGGGCACTGAGCGTGACCACCTCGAGTAGTCATTAGGAAGTCTACCTTCTCGTCAATGACTGACTCGATGCTGCAGTAGTGTGTCTGGTTCTTTGACCTGAGGTGCATCGGCAGTTCACCTTGAGGGTGTTATAGTTTGACTACACCATTACTCGGTCTCCTAGCCATATGGAACCCTGAGGTGTATGTTGGCTATAGCATGTTCATTGTAGGAACTGGATTGCATCAAGATGGAATCTATCTACCTCGGTGGTAGAGGAGCAGCCCTATGATGATCATGAGAATCAAGTCCAGAAGCCCATGGCCATGGCAGAGTGAAATAATAGAAAGAGTTTCTATTTAGATTTTCACATTCGGACTTGAATCGAATGATTACATCATATGACAGAAACTAGGGTTTGACGAGTTCACCTTAACCCTAATCTGATCGGGGCTCAAGATAGAAGAACTTAATCACACAGGTAGCTGCACCAAGAGGTTCGCATTCAGCTCTGATGGGTTGCCACCATATACTGCTAGGTGTCACTGGTGGATTTTGGGAGCAATTAGAATGATTTAGATGATCGATCATTCTAGCTGTTCGAATCAGAAGAGTTCTGATCCATCGAAAGGAGTTTCGATGATGTCGATGATAGAGATCATGACATATCCCATTACCATACAGAACTGAACCTAACTGGGTCACACAAACAAGGGTTTGAATCTGGTGATCATCAATTGAACTGATCTAGTTCAATTGATCTGAATGAGATTCAATTAGGTTCAAGAAAATCGTGCTAGCACTCGATTGAACCTAACGTTCTTCTTTTACTATCATAAATAAGTTGTCCTGACTGAGCCAAAGGAGTTTGTGCTCAATCAGAGGCCTTCACTATGGTCTGACTGGAGGTTGTCCAAGTCAGAAAAGGGTTGTCTTATTTTGTAAGACATTACCTGCCATTTTTGGTCACCTGCCATTTCTTCAGTTCCTTTGACTTTGGTCAAAAGTCTGACCTTTGACTGGTCAAATGTTGACCATTGATACTTTGACTTCTGTCCACATGTCATGCACCTATTGGAGAGCTGGTGGGGGCTTGTCCCCCTGGAACCTGGTTGACCCTTTGCCATGTCACGCACCTATTGGAGAGCTGGTGGGGGCTTGTCCCCCTCAGAACCTGGCAAGGAGAAGGGCGCACGCCACCCTTGGCGTGTGCCCAAGTTAGGAGGCGCCTAGGAGTCCCTGTTGGATAGGACTCCATCTCCTTTTTGGATTCCAATTAGAGTTCTCCTAAGAATCCAAGTTTGACTGGTCTTAGGCGCCCATCTAAGGAGGAATCCAGGGGACTCTATTCCCACCAATCAGATTTAGATCTGATTTCACAAAGGGTTGTGATTGGTTGGGAAGAAGAGGAGTTGGATCACGCATAGTCTATAAATAAGACCCTGCGCCCAACTCAAAAAAGCAATTAAAAATTCCCATGCCCCAAGGCTGCCTCTCCTCTCCTCCTCCATGCCAAGTCCATCTTCTCCCTCTCCTCTCCATGTCCAAAAGGAGTTTTGGGATCTTAGGTTGGTGCAATCCAGATGAGAGAAAGGCGATCAGAAAGCTAGAAGGCTGCGCTGCTGCAAAGGACAACTGCTGATCTTCAAAAGAGTTTTGAAGATCCTCCAGATCAGATCCAGATCTAATTTTTGGAGATGTGATAGAGAAGAAGAGGATCTCCAGATCCAACCCGAGTGGATACCGGTAGAGGCCAGGCACTTGCGTGGCTAGATCCAGAACCTTCCGCTGCTTACAGGATCATCAACGGGTAATAGGATTACCCTACATCAAGGTAAATTAAATCTGATTTAATTTATCTATATTTTATTTTTATTATTAAAATAATAAAAATTAGATCTAAAATATCCTAGATCTGATTTAGATCAAAGAAAAAATTTTTGAAATATATCTCTTGATCTGATCAGATCTGAACGAACCTGGTCCGGAAAAATCAGGATTTTCCTTCAACTGGTATCAGAGCCAAGGTTCTAAAGTGTTTAGATCTAATTTTAAATTTATTTTAATTAAAAAATAAAGTGATTTTAGATGTCACATGAGATGTGATCAGATCTAAAATCAGAAAAAATTAAAATTAAATGATTTGGATCTAAGATTAGAAAATATGCATGACTAGTTCTAAAATAGAATAGTTCTATAGAATAGTCTTGCATGTTTTTAATTTAATTTGATTAAATCATATTTTAGATCTATTTATTTACTATTTTTTGATATTATAATTATTATAATAACATCTAAAAAATAGCAAATAAAAATTATTTAATTTTAAATAAACATCATATGAGATATGATTGATGCATGTCTAGACTAGTTGTAGAATAGTTCTCATAGTTATCTAGATTAGTTTATTTTGATTAGATCAATTTAAATCTAATTTTTTAGATTATTATATATGAGATAATTTAGATCTGAAAATATGCATGATTCGATACATGAGATGTATGCAAAATATGCCATGATTAGATCTAATTTGTATATGAGATATATGATATAGATCTAAAACTATTTTGTAGTATTACATGTTCCTGATTAAGGCGTTCCTCTTGGCCGTCCGGTCATAAGAACGAAGAAGGGTTTAAAGGCCCTCTCCTTCCCATTCCGATGGGGTGTTCTTATGATGTGTAGGGGTGCTGCGTGTTCGTCCTTAATCAGAAATCCAAAACTTACTTTCTGCAAAACCCTAGATCCTGAAACCCTAGGATTTATTGTGCATATTTTGTTTATGAACCCTACTTAATTAAGAATTAAGATTATGGAAATATTAATTAGGTCTAAAATTGAGAATTTTAGATCTAAGACATATTCATAATACTGGGTTCGGGCTTGGGTAGCTCAATTAGGTCTAAGCGGTTGATCAAACCGAATCAAGAGTTGGTTAGATGGGATCAACAATGCTTAAATTGACCAGCCTAATAGGATTAAGTCTGGGTCAAGATCGAGTCACGATCAAGCAAGACCTAATTAGGCTCAGAGGTTAGAGTCTGGATTGTAGGCTAACCCAATTGGTTCTGACTCAACAATTTGGTGTCTAAGGTAAGTTTGGCACATACGACCGACTGGATTTTTAATTGGAAGCTACTCGACCTGAATGCATTCTTGTACGAGTTAATGGCATATTCCTTCCACCGGTCTCACTTACCTGGCCATATCTGTTGACACAGTTCTGATCTGAGGTGGTCAATAATCCGAGCTAACCCATGCCACTAGGTTAGTCATAATTGTTATGACTATGACAAGTCTAGTTTAATGAGACCTGAATCAATTCTCCCTAAGAAAAGATTAAGTCTGAGGTCTTCCACCATTGTAGATGTGCGGGCCCTTCCCGGGGTTGATTGTTCTCGGCTGGATACAGTGGCTCAGTTGCACCGGGAAAGATGCAACCATGTCTATTAGGCATTGGATGCTATGGGCTGGAGGATGAGTTGGGCTCAATATTTTGGATACGGTGAGAGACTCAATTAGGAATCCAGTCTGTGCAAATGGTGGGTCTGACTTAACTAAGGAGTGGATCAATATTTCGGATACGGTGAGATTCATGAATTAGAGACCAAGTTTGGGTGCACCATGATTAGAGAATCATTGAACAAGAGTTGTTCACTCATTGGCTAACCCATCACCAATAACTGTTAGGTGAGGTGATGAGTCAGTTGGTGAGACCGCACCACCCACTAGAAATCATTAATCATGGAGATTTTTGCATCTCTACAGAGGGAGTGTAGGGATCCGAGAAAATAGTGGGAGCTAATTTGTTTAAAAATAAAATTTCTAAATAAATTGGTCAAGTCATAATTACAGTATCTAACTAGAATCTTTGACTCTCTACAGGAAAAATGTCTGCGTCCAACCCATTGGCACGTATCCTGGACACACATAGACTGACCGGACCCAATTATAAAGATTGGCTCAGGAACTACAAAATTATTTTGGGTTCTGAGAAGTTAACCCATGTATTGGACCAGGACCCTCCCACCTTACCAGCCCGTCCATCCACTGAACAGAGAGCATCTCTGGAAAAAATGGATAGACGAAGATAATAAGGCCAGATATTACATGTTGGGCTCGATGTCTGATGAGCTCCAGCGCCAACATGAAGATATCGGGACTGCTCGCCAAATGTTGGCTCACCTGCAGGAGATGTTTGGTGAACAGAGTCGCGCAGCCAAAGTATCAAGTCACGAAATGACTTTTTAAGGCTAAGATGCGTGATGGGCAGTCAGTCCAAGATCACTGTCTGATGATGATCAAGGACATGGAAGAGCTTGAGAAGCTCGGTGTGAAGTTAGACTTGGATCTGCAGAATGATATTATTCTGCAATCCTTGACTGATGCATATGGGCAATTCATCATGAATTACCACATGCATAAACTTCAAAATTCCTTGGCCGAATTAATGAATATGCTGGTTCACCGCTGAGCTTTCTATGAAAGGTTCTAAAGGCTCAGTTCTTGCTATGGAACGGACTTCTTCCAAAAGAAAGTCTTATGGAAAGAAAAAGAAGTCTGTGAAAAAGCAAGAAGGTGGAAGGAGATCAAAGAAGAAGAAGGCAGAGCCGAAGAAGAAGGCCGATGTCAAAGGAAAGTGTTTCCATTGCAACAGCGACGGCCATTGGAAGCGGAACTGCCCTACTTACCTGGCCACCCTGAAGAACAAGAAGGAAGGTCCTTCTGGAGGTATGCTCGTTATTGAGTCTAACCTTACGGTTTCTTCTGCATCCAGTTGGGTGCTTGACTCTGGTTCTAGTGCTCATCTGTGCACTTCCATGCAGGGTCTTGAGGATAGCAGGAGGCTGAGGGATGGAGACATGATCCTACGCATCGGTAATGGAGCAAGAGTTGCTGCAGTAGCCGTGGGAACATACCCTCTTCGATTACCATCTGGTTTAGACTTAGTTTTGAAAGACTGTTATTATGTGCCTGCAGCTAGCAGGAATTTGATTTCTGTTTCATGCTTAGCACTAGAAGGCTATGTGATTACCTTCTTTAAGGACCATTGTAACATTCTTTATGAAAGAAATAAAATTGCAAATGGTTTCCTTATTAATGGTCTTTATCAGCTACATATTGATGTACCTATTCTAACTATCGAGCAAAACGTGAATGCCAAACGACCTAGGGATAGTCCAAATGATAGATATCTATGGCACCTGAGATTAGGTCATATAGCAGAAGATAGGATCAACAAATTGGAGAAAAATGGGCTATTGAGTCCATTGACTTTCGAGTCATATCCAACTTGTGAATCTTGTCTTCAAGGCAAAATGACTAAACTCCCTTTTGTTGGACATGGGGAAGAGGGCCACAGATCTCCTTGCCCTAGTACATACTGATGTGTGCGGCCCATTTGATGTGCCGGCTAGAGGCAATTTTGTCTACTTCATTACCTTTACCGATGATCTGTCTAGGTATGGGTATGTGTATCTTATGAGACACAAGTCTGAAGCTTTTGAAAAGTTCAAAGAATTCAGACATGAAGTAGAAAAATAAACTGAAAAACCCATTAAGGTTCTTCGATCAGATCGAGGAGGTGAATACCTTAGCCGGGAATTCCTAGACTATCTCAAGGAAAATGGCATAGTCTCTCAATGGACTCCACCAGGAACACCTCAACTCAACGGGGTTTCAGAATGGAGAAATCGGACTCTATTGGATATGGTTCGATCCATGATGAGCTTCACAGACCTCCCTGATTTTCTTTGGGGACATTCATTGTTAACTTCAATTTATCTACTGAATAGGGTTCCCTCTAAAACCGTTCCTACCACACCGTATGAGATATGGCACGGTAAGAAACCAAGTCTGAGTCATCTCAGAATTTGGGGTTGTCCGGCTCATGTCAAAAGACAACAAGCGGACAAGTTAGAGTTTAGGTCCTTTCAGAGCTCGATTCATAGGATATCCTAAAGAGTCATTAGGATACTATTTCTACATTCCAGAAGACCACAATGTGATTGTGAGTCGACATGCCATCTTTCTTGAAAAATAGTTTATTCAAGATAGCGGCATTGGAAAGCAGATTAAGCTTGATGAGAAAGTCTCACAAGTACAACGAGCTAAGGACCAATTGGAACCAAATCAGGTTGAGCCAATAAGAACACTACCTCCTCCACCTCGTAGATCGGAAAGAGTTTTCCGTCCCCCTGAAAGATACTTAGGTATTATTTCAGAGGAAGTAGAGGAAAATGTTCCTCGTAGGTAATGGTGCTCATGGTGATGATCCCAAAACCTACAACGAGGCGATATCAGATATCGACTCCGAGAAATGGCTAGAGGCAATGCAGTCAGAAATTGACTCGATGCACTCAAACCAAGTCTGGACCTTGGTAGATCCACCAGAAGGTATAGTACCTATTGGGTGTAAATGGATCTTCAAGAGAAAGATTGGTGCAGATGGGAATGTGGAGACATTCAAGGCTAGACTAGTGGCAAAAGGTTATAGTCAACGCGAAGGCATTGACTATCAGGATACCTTTTCCCCAGTGGCTATGCTAAAATCCATCCGCACATTGCTTGCCGTTGCAGCCTATTTCGATTATGAAATATGGCAAATGGACGTGAAAACGGCATTCTTAAATGGATATCTTGAGGAAGATATCTATATGGAACAGCCGCTAGGTTTCACATCCAGTGATACTGATCACAAGGTTTGCAAGCTGCAAAGGTCCATATATGGACTTAAGCAAGCATCTCGGAGCTGGAACACTCATTTCAATGATGTGATCAAAAATGTTTGGTTTCATCAAAAATGAAGAGGAACCATGTGTTCTTCAAAAAGGTCAGTGGGAGCGCTGTTGTCTTCCTCGTATTGTACGTGGATGACATCCTCCTTATTGGGAATGATATTCCCATGTTGACGACAGTCAAAATATGGTTGTCCAAGGAATTCTCCATGAAAGACCTAGGTGAAGCATCCTTTATTCTAGGAATTAAGGTCTATAGGGATAGACCGAATAGGATGCTAGGACTTTCACAGAAGATGTACATAGAGGAAGTACTAAAGAGGTTTAGTATGGAAAACTCTAAGAGGGGATTAATACCCTTCAGACATGGTATTCATCTTTCCAAGAAGATGTGCCCTAGCACACCTGAGGAAATAGAACGCATGAGCAAGATCCCTTATGCTTCTGCAATAGGGAGCCTCATGTATGCCATGCTATGTACACGACCTGATATAGCCCATGCTGTGAGTGTCACAAGCAGATATCAGTCAAATCCAGGTGAAGAACACTGGACTTCTGTGAAATGTATCCTTAAGTACTTGAGAAGAACTAAGGATATGATGTTGGTCTTTGGTAACGGAGAACTCCAAGTCCAGGGATACACAGACTCGGATTTCATGTCCGATATAGATGATCGAAAGTCGACATCTGGGAGTCTGTTTGTGTGCAATGGTGGTGCTGTCAGCTGGAAGAGTTCCAAGCAAACTGTGATAGCAGATTCCACCATGGAAGCAGAATATATCGCTGCATCAGAGGCTGCGAAGGAAGCATTCTGGTACAAGAAGTTTGCTGCAGAAATTGGAGTAATGCCATCAGATGCCATTCCTCTATACTGCGACAACAATGGCGCCATAGCCCTTGCTAAGGAGCCGAGGTCTCACCAGAAATCCAAGCACATTGAGCGGCGATACCACCTCATCCGCGATTACCTCGAGAAGGTTACGTTGAGGTCAAGAGAGTCAACTCCACAGATAATGTGGCAGACCCACTTACAAAGCCGTTGGGCCAGCAGAAGATCGAAGCCCACCTTGAGAAGATGGGACTTAGACTTGTAGCCAATTGGCTTTAGGACAAGTGGGAGATTGTTAGATATATGTGCCCTAGAAGCCAGAATTGGCTGACACTTGTAATACACTTCTAGGGGCAAAATTATAATTTTGACTATAATCAATAAAATGGGTTATTTTCTATCACATATGTGTATTTAGTGTCTGTGATACATCCTTTGAGTTAATGGTAATGATAATTCATATTTTCAAGAGTTGAAAATTTAAGACATGAATAATCATTATTAACTCATAAAATGCTCCCGACCATAGGATCATCACGAGGATGGTGATTGATCCGGAAGGTTGGTGTACAATCGCTTCTCTTTAGTAGATGAGTCTTGAGTCTACGGTGTGGAGACACCGGAGCGAGAGTACAGGTACTCGTTAGAGAACGAGGGCACTGAGCGTGACCACCTCGAGTAGTCATTAGGAAGTCTACCTTCTCGTCAATGACTGACTCGATGCTGCAGTAGTGTGTCTGGTTCTTTGACCTGAGGATGCATCGGCAGTTCACCTTGAGGGTGTTATAGTTTGACTACACCATTACTCGGTCTCCTAGCCATATGGAACCCTGAGGTGTATGTTGGCTATAGCATGTTCATTGTAGGAACTGGATTGCATCAAGATGGAATCTATCTACCTCGGTGGTAGAGGAGCAGCCCTATGATGATCATGAGAATCAAGTCCAGAAGCCCATGGCCATGGCAGAGTGAAATAATAGAAAGAGTTTCTATTTAGATTTTCACATTGGACTTCGAATCGAATGATTACATCATATGACAGAGACTAGGGTTTGACGAGTTCACCTTAACCCTAATCTGATCGGGGCTCAAGATAGAAGAACTTAATCACACAGGTAGCTGCACCAAGAGGTTCGCATTCAGCTCTGATGGGTTGCCACCATATACTGCTAGGTGTCACTGGTGGATTTTGGGAGCAATTAGAATGATTTAGATGATCGATCATTCTAGCTGTTCGAATCAGAAGAGTTCTGATCCATCGAAAGGAGTTTCGATGATGTCGATGATAGAGATCATGACATATCCCATTACCATACAGAACTGAACCTAACTGGGTCACACAAACAAGGGTTTGAATCTGGTGATCATCAATTGAACTGATCTAGTTCAATTGATCTGAATGAGATTCAATTAGGTTCAAGGAAATCGTGCTAGCACTCGATTGAACCTAACGTTCTTCTTTTACTATCATAAATAAGTTGTCCTGACTGAGCCAAAGGAGTTTGTGCTCAATCAGAGGCCTTCATATGGTCTGACTGGAGGTTGTCCAAGTCAGAAAAGGTTGTCTTATTTTGTAAGACATTACCTGCCATTTTTGGTCACCTGCCATTTCTGTTCTTTGACTTTGGTCAAAAGTCTACCTTTGACTGGTCAAATGTTGACCATTGACACTTTGACTTTTGACCACATGTCATGCACCTATTGGAGAGCTGGTGGGGGCCTGTCCCCCTGCCAGAACCTGGCAAGGAGAAGGGCGCACGCCACCCAAGGGTGGCGTGAGCCCAAGTAGGAGGCGCCTAGGAGTCCTTGTTGGACAAGGACTCCACCTCCCTTTTTGGATTCCAATTCAGAGTTCTACTAAGAATCCAGTTTGACTGGTCTTAGGCGCCCTCTAAGGAGGAATCCAGGGGTCTCTATTTCCAACCAATCAGATTTAGATCTGATTTCACAAAGGGTTGTGATTGGTTGGAGAGGAAGAGGAGTTGGATCACAAGCATAGGTCTATAAATAAGACCCTGCGCCCAAACTCAAAAAGCAATTGAAATTCCATGCCCCAAGGCTGCCTCTCCCCTCCTTCTCCATGCCAGTCCATCTTCTCCCTCTGCTCTCCACGTCCAAAAGGAGTTTTGGACTTAGGTTGGTGCGATTCAGATCAAGAGAAAGGCGATCAAAAGCAAGAAGGCTGCGCTGCTGCAAAAGGACGACTGCTGATCTTCAAAAGGAGTTTTGAAGATCCTCCAGATCAGATCCAGATCTGATTTTTGGAGGATGTGATAGAGAAGAAGAGGATCTCCAGATCCAACCCTGAGTGGATACCGGTAGAGGCCAGGCGCTTGCGTGGCTAGATCCAGAACCTTCCGCTGCAATCAGGATCATCTACAGGGTAATAGGATTACCCAAATCAAGGTAAATTAAATTTGATTTAATTTATCTTATTTTATTTTTATTTATTAAAATAATAAGAATCAGATCTAAAACATATCAAGATCTGATTGAGATCAAGAGAAAATTTTTTTTGAAATATATCTCTTGATCTGATCAGATCTGAACGAACCTGGACCAGGAAAATCAGGATTTCTCCTTCACATGATACATGGGCAGATGTCTAAGTATCAAAGATCAATGTTTGACCAAAGTTAAAAGACAAGAATTAGCAATGCATAAATTAAGACAACCCTTTTCTGACCTAGACAAGCTCCAGTCAGACCAAGTAAAGGTACCTAAGTGAGCACAAACCTATTTGGCTCAGTCGAGACAACTTTTAATGATAGTAGAAGGAGAAGGTTAGGCTCAATCATGTGCTAGCACAATTTTCTTGAACCTAATTGAATCTTATTCAAATCAATTGAACTGGATTAGTCCAATTGATGGTATCCAACTCCAAACCCTTGTTTGTGTGATCGAGTAAGATTCAGTTCTGCATGGTAATGGGATATGTTGCAATCTCTATCGTCGACATCATCGAAACTTCTTTCGATGGATCAGAACTCTTCTGATTTAGAAAACTAAAATGATTGATCATCTAAATCATTCTAATTACTCCCAAAATCCACCGATGACACGTAGTAGTATATGGTGGCAACCCATCAAAACTAAAAATGAACCTCTTGGTGCAGCTGCCTATGTGATTAAGTTCTTCTATCTTGAGCTCCGATCAGATTAGGGTTAAGATGAACTCGTCAAACCCTAATTTTTGTCGTATGATTTAATCATTCGATTCAAGTCCGATGTGAAAACCTTAATAGAAACTCTTTCTGTTATTTCACTCTGCCATGGCCATGGGACTATGGACTTGATTCTCATGATCCTCATAGGGTTGCTCCTAATCTATCGAGGTAGATAGATTCTCTCTTAGTGTAATCCAATTCCTATAATGAACATGCTATAGCCAACATACACCTCAGGATTCTGAATGGCTAGGAGATTGATCCATGCTATAGTCAAACTATAACACCCTCAAGGTGAACTGTTGATGCACCTCAGGTCAAAGAATCAGACACACCACTACAGCTTCGAATCAGTCATCGATGAGAAGGTAGACCTCCTTATGACTGCTCAAGGTGGTCATGCTCAGTGCCCTCATTCTCTAATGAGTATTTGTACTCTCACTTTGATGTCTCTACACTGTAGACTTATGACTCATCTACTATAAAGAAGCAATTGTACACCAACCTTTCGGATCAATCACCATCCTCATGATGATCCTACAATCGGAAGTATTTTATGAGTTAATAACAAAAATTCATGTCTTAAATTTTCAACTCTTAAAAATATGAATTATCATTACCATTAACTCAAGGGATGTATCACAGATACTAAATACACATTTATGATAGAAAATAATCTATTTTATTATTTATAGTCAAAATTATAATTTTGCTCGTAGAAGTGTATTACAAGTGTCAGCCAATTCTGGCTTCTAGGGCATACATACCTAACAGACTCCCACTTAATCTAAAGCCAATTGGATACAAATCTAAGTCCCATCTTCTCAAAGTGGACTTCAATCTTCTGTCGGCCCAATGGCTTTATAAGTGGGTCTGCTGCATTGTCCACGGAGTCGACTCTCTTGACCTCGACGTAACCCTTCTCAAGATAATCGTGGATGAGGTGGTATCATCACTTGATGTGCTTGAATTTTTGGTGAGACCTTGGATTTTTAGCTAAAGCTATGGTGCCATTATTGTCGCAGTATAGAGGAATGACATCTGATGGCATTACTCCAATTTCTATAGCAAACTTCTTATACCTGAATGCCTCCTTCATAGTTTCTGATGCAGCGATGTATTCTGCTTCCATGGTGGAATCTGCTATCATGGTTTGCTTGGAACTATTCGAACTGACAGCACCACTAGTACACACAAACAGACTCCCAGATGTCAACTTTCGATCATCTACATCGGACATAAAATCCGAGTCTATATATCCCTGGACTTGGAGTTCTTCATTACCAAAGACCAACAACATATCCTTAGTTCTTCTTAAGTACTTAAGGATATATTTCACAGAAGTCCAGTGTTCTTCATCTGGATTCGACTGATATCTACTCGTGACACTTACAGCATGGACTATATCAAGTCGTGTACATAACATGGCATACATGAGGCTCCCTATTGTTGAAGTACAAGGGATCTTACTCATGCATTCTATTTCCTCAATTGTGCTAGGGCACATCTTCTTGGAAAGATGAATACTATGTCTGAATGATACTAATCCCCTCTTAGAGTTTTCCATGCTAAACCTCTTTAGCACTTCCTCTATGTACATCTTCTATGAAAGTCCTAGCATCCTATTCGATCTATCTCTATAGACCTTAATTCCTAGAATAAAGGATGCTTCACCTAGGTCTTTAATGGAGAATTCTTTGGATAACTATATTTTAACTGTGGTCAATATGCGAATATCATTCGCAATAAGGAGGATATCATCCATATACAATATGAGAAGATAACAGTGCTCCTACTGACCTTTTTGAAGACACATGGCTCCTCCTCATTTTTGATGAAACCAAATAATTTGATCACATCATTAAAATGAGTGTTCCAACTCCGAGATGCTTGCTTAAGTCCATATATGGACCTTTGCAGCTTGCATACCTTATGATCAGCATCACTGGATGTGAAACCTAGCGGCTGTTCCATATAGATATCTTCCTCAAGATATCCATTTAAGAATGCCATTTTCACGTCCATTTGCCATATTTCATAATCGAAATAGGCTGCAACAGCAAGCAATGTGCGGATGGATTTTAGCATAGCTACTGACGAAAAGATATCCTGATAGTCAATGCCTTCATGCATTGACTATAACCTTTTGCCACTAATCTAGCTTTGAATGTCTCCACATTCCCATCTGCACCAATCTTTCTCTTGAAGATCCATTTACACCCAATAGGTACTATACCTTCTGGTGGATCTACCAAGGTCCAGACTTGGTTTGAGTGCATCGAGTCAATTTCTGACTTCATTGCCTTTAGCCATTTCTTAGAGTCGATATCCGATATGCCTCGTTATAGGTTTTGGGATCATCACCATGAACCCCATTACCTACGAGGAATATTTTCTCTACTTTCTCTGAAATAGTACCTAAGTACCTCTCAGGAGGATGGAAAACTCTTTTCGATCTACGAGGTGGAGGAGGTAGTGATTGTATTGGCTCAACCTGATTTGGTTCCAATTGGTCCTTAGCTCATTGCTCTTGTGAGACTTTCTCATCAAGCTTGATCTGCTTTCCAATGCCGCTATCTTGAATAAACTATTTTTCAAGAAAGATGGCATGTCGACTCACAATCACATTGTGATCTTCTGGAATGTAGAAATAATATCCTAATGACTCTTTAGGATATCCTATAAATCGAGCTCTAAAGGACCTAAAGTCTAACTTGTCCGCTTGTTATCTTTTGACATGAGCCGGACAACCCCAAATTCTGAGATGACTCAGACTTGGTTTCTTACCATGCCATATCTCATACGGTGTGGTAGGAATGGTTTTAGAAGGAACCCTATTCAGTAGATAAATTGAAGTTAACAAAGAGTGTCCCCAAAGAAAATCAGGAAGGTCTGTGAAGCTCATCATGGATCGAACCATATCCAATAGAGTCCGATTTCTCCATTCTGAAACTCCATTGAGTTGAGGTGTTCCTGGTGGAGTCCATTGAGAGACTATGCCATTTTTCTTGAGATAGTCTAGGAAATTTTCGGCTAAGGTATTCACCTCCTCGATCTGATCGAAGAACCTTAATGGATTTTTCAGTTTATTTTTCTACTTCATGTCTGAATTCTTTGAACTTTTCAAAAGCTTCAGACTTATGTCTCATAAGATACACATACCCATACCTAGATAGATCATCGATAAAGGTAATGAAGTAGACAAAATTATCTCTAGCCGGCACATCAAATGGGCCGCACACATCAGTATGTACTAGGGCAAGAAGATCTGTGGCCCTCTCCCCATGTCCTACAAAAGGGAGTTTAGTCATTTTGCCTTGAAGACAAGATTCACAAGTTGGATATGACTTGGAAGTCAATGGACTTCAATAGCCCATTTTTCTCCAATTTGTTGATCCTATCTTCTGCTATATGACCTAAGTCTCAGGTGCCATAGATATCTATCATTTGGACTATCCCTAGGTCATTTCATGGCATTCACATTTTGCTCAATATTAAAAATAGATATATCAATATGTAACTGGTAAAGATCATTAATAAGGAAACCACTTGCAATTTTATTTCTTTCGTAAAGAATATTACAATGGTCTTTAGAAAAACTAGTTACATAGCCTTCTAGTGCTTGGCATGAAATAGAAATCAAATTCCTACTTGCTGCAGGCACATAATAATAGTCTTTTAAAACTAAGTCTAAACCAGATGGTAGTCAAAGAGGGTATGTTCCCACCCCCACGGTAGTAACTCTTGCTCCATTTTTGATGCATAGGATCATCTTGCCATCCCTCAGTCTCCTACTATTCTCAAGATCCTATATGAAAGTGCACAAATGAGCACTAGAAACAGAGTCAAGCACCCAACTGGATGCAGAAGAAATCGTACGATTAGACTCAATAATGAGCATACCTCCAAAAGGACCTGCCTCCTTCTTCTTCTTCAGGGTGGCAAGGTAAGTAGGATAGTTTTGCTTTCAGTGGCCGTCATTATTGCAATGGAAATACTTTTCTTTGTTAACGGCTTTCTTCTTCAGCTCTACCTTTTTCTTCTTTCCTCCTTCCACCTTCTGCTTTTTCACAAACTTCTTCTTTCCAAAAATTTTCTCTTGGAAGAAGTTCGTTCCATAGCAAGCACTGAGCCTTTGGAATCTTTCATGGAAAGCTCAGAAGTAACTAGCATATTCATAAGTTCGACCAAAGAATTTTGAAGTTTATGCATATGATAGTTTATGATAAACTGCCAATATGCATCAGTCAAGGATTGCAGAATTATATCATTCTACAGGTTCAGATCCAACTTTAGTCTGAGCTTTTCAAGCTCTTCCAAGTCCTTGATCATCATCAGATAATGATCTTGGACCGACTGCGCATCACGTATTTTAGTCTTGAAAAGTCATTTAGTGACTTGATACTTGGCTATGCGACTCTGTTCACCAAACATCTCTTGTAGATGAGCCAACATTTGGTGGGCAGTTCTGATATCTTCATGTTGGCGCTGAAGTTCATCCGACATCAAGCCCAACATGTAATATCTGGCCTTGTTATCTTCGTCCATCCACTTATCAAGAGACACTCTCTGTTCAGTAGATGGACGAGCTGATAAGGTGGGAGGATCCTGATCCAATACATGAGTTAACTTCTCGAAACCCAAAATAATTTTGAAGTTTCAAAGTCAATCTTTGTAATTGGATTCGATCAGTCTACGGGTGTCTAGGATACATGTTAGTGGGTTGGATGAAGACATTTTTCTATACAGAGTCAAAGTTTCTAGTTAGATATTGTAATTAAGACTTAACCAATTTATTTAGGAGTTTTATTTTTAAATAATTTTGCTTTCACTATTTTTTGTGATCCCTACACTCCCTTTATAGAGACACAAAAATCTCTATAATTAATGATTTCTAGTGGGTGGTGCAGTCCCACCAACTGACTCATCACCTCACCTAACAGTTATTGGTGATGGGTCAGCTAATGAGTGAACAACTCTTGTTCAATGATTCTCTAATCATGGTGCATCCAAACTTGATCTCTAATTCATGAATCTCATCGTACCTAAAATATTGATCCACTCCTTAGTTAAGTCTGACCCATCATTTGCATAGATTGGATTTCTAATTGAGTCTCTCACCGTGTCCGAAATATTGAGCCCAATCCATCCTCCAATCCATAGCATCCAATGCTTAATAGACGTGATTGCATCTTTTCGGTGCAATTGAACTACTATAACCAGACAAGAATAATTAACCCGGGAAGGGCCCACACATCTACAATGGTGGAAGACCTTAGACTTAATCTTTTCTTAGGGAGATTTGATTTAGGTCTCATTAAACTAGACTTGACATAGTCATAACCATTATGACTAACCTAGTGGCATGGGTTAGCTCGAATTATTGACCACCTCAAATCAGGCTGAGCCAATAAATATGGCTAGGTAAGTGAGATCGGTGGAAGGGATATGCCATTAACTCGATAAGAATGCATTCGAGTCGAGTAGCTTCTAATTAAAAATTAGTCGATCGTATCTGCCAAACTTACCTTAGATACCAAATTATTGAGCCATAATCAATCGGGTTAGCCTACAATCCAGACTCTAACCACTGAGCCTAATTAGGTCTTAGCTTGATCAATCACTCACGTGACTCGATCTTGACTCAGACTTAATCCTATTAGGCAAGTCAATTTAAGCACTATTGATCCCAACTTACCAACTCTTAATTCGGTTTGATCAATTGCTTAGACCTAATTGAGCTATCCAAGCCCGAACCCAATATTATGAATATGTCTTAGATCTAAAATTCTCAATTTTAGATCTAATTAATATTTCATAATCCTAATTTTTAATTAAGTTTAGGGTTCATAAATAAAATATGTATATTAAATCCTAGGATTTTAGGATCTAGGAATTTGCAGAAAGTAAGTTCCTGATTTTTGATTAAGGAAGAACGCGCAGCACCCCTACACATCATAAGAATATCCTATCAAAAGGAAGGAGAGGGCATTTAAATCCTACTTTATTCTTATGATTGGATGGCCAAGGGGAATGCCTTAATCAGAAATATACAAAACTATAAAACTAGTTAGATCTACATCATATATCTCATATACAAAAATTGATCTAACTATAAACATATTTTGCATACTTCTCATGTATCAAATCATGCATATTTTTAGATCTAAATTATCTCATAATTATCTAAAAAATTAGATTTAAATTGATTACATGAAAATAAATTCTAATCTAGATAATTATGTAGAACTATTCTACAACTAGTCTAAACATGCATTCATCATATCTCATGCGATCCAAAAATTAAATAATATTATTTTTTATTTTTTAGAACTTATTATAATAATTATAAAATCAAAAAATAGTAAATAAATAGATCTAAAATTATAACTTAATCAAATTAAATTATGAACATGCAAGACTATGTATAGAACAGTTCTATTTTACAACTAGTCATACATCTTGTAAAACTTAGATCTAAATTATTTAATTTTAATTTTTTTAATTTTAAATCTAATCATATCTCATGTGATATTTAAAATTTCCTATTTGATCGATCAAAAATAAATTTAAATTAGATATAAATAATTTTTAGAATCTGGCTCTGATACCAGTTGAAGGAGAAATCCTGATTTCTCGGATTAGATTCGTTCAGATCTGATTGGATCAAGAGAGATATTTCAAAAATTTCTCTTATGAATCTAGATCAGATCTAAGATATTTTAGATTTAATTTTGTAGATATAATAAATAAAAGTAAAAATAAATTAAATCTAATTTAATTTATATCTTGATGTTGGGTAATCAGATTACCTTTTGATGATCTTGCTGTTTGCCTGAGGTTCTGGATCTAGCCACGCAAGTGTCTGGCCTCTACCGATATCCAGTCGAACTGGATCTAGAGATCTTCTTCTTCTTTATCACCTTGCTAAATATCAGATCTAGATCTAATTTAGAGAATCATCAAAACTTCTTTCGAAGATCTGCAGTAGTGCCGCCTTCTTCCTTTCTCGTCACCTTTCTCTTCCCTAGATCGCACCAAACTGGAGCCCAAATCTTCTTGGGCATGGAGAAGAGAGAGAGGATCAGAGGATGGCATGGAGGAGAGAGAGGGGCAGCCTTGGGGCATGGGCTAAGAGAGAACTCTTTTTAAAGTAAGGCTCAGGCAGGGTTTATATAGACCCTGCTGCACCATGCATGAAGGAAAATCCTGATTTTCCGATCCAGGTTCATTCAGATCTGATCAGATCAAGAGATATATTTTAAAAATTTTTCTTTTTGATCTACATCAGATCTGAGATGTTTCAGATCTGATTCTTATTATTTTAATAAATAAAATAAAATAAGAATAAATTAAATCAAATTTAATTTACCTGATTTGGATAATCCTATTACCCAGTTGATGATCCTATTTGCAGCGGAAGATTCTGGATCTAGCCACGCAAGCGCCTGGCCTCTACCGGTATCCACTCAGGCTAAATCTAGAGATCCTCTTCTTCTCTATCAGGTCTCCAAAAATCAGATCTGGATCTGATCTGGAGGATCTTCAAAACTCTTTTGAAGATCTGCAGTCGTCCTTTTGCAGCAGCGCAGCCTTCTTGCTTTTGATCGCCTTTCCTTGATCTGAATCGCACCAAACTAAAGTCCAAAACCTTTTGGACGTGGAGAGCAAGGGGAGAAGAGAGACTATGGCATGGAGAAGGAGGGGAGAGGCAGCCTTGGGGTGGGGAAATTGTATTCAAATCATTCTTAGAATTAGGGTTGGGCGCAGGGTCTTATTTATAGACCTCTTGTGATCCAACTCCTCTTCCTCTCAACCAATCACAACCCTTTGTGAAATCAGATCTAAATCTGATTGGTTGGAATAGAGACCCCTGGATTCCTCCTTAGAGGGCGCCTAAGACCAGTCAAACTGGATTCTTAGTAGAACTCTGATTGGAATCCAAAAGGGAGGTGGAAGTCCTTGTCCAACAAGGACTCCTAGGCGCCTCCTACTTGGGCTCACGCCACCCTTGGCGTGCGCCCTTCTCCTTGCCAGGTTCTGGCAGGGGGACAGGCCCCCACCAGCTCTCCAATAGGTGCATGACATGTGGTCAAAAGTCAAAGGGTCAATGGTCAACGTTTGACCAGTCAAAGGTAGACTTTTGACCAAAGTCAAAGAACAAGAAATGGCAGGTGACCAAAAATGGCAGGTAATGTCTTACAAATAAGACAACCTATTCTGACTTGGACAACCTCCAGTCAGACCATATGAAGGCCTCTGATTGAGCACAAACTCCTTTGGCTCAGTCAGGACAACTTATTTATGATAGTAAAAGAAGAACGTTAGGTTCAATCGAGTGCTAGCACGATTTCCTTGAACCTAATTGAATCTCATTCAGATCAATTGAACTAGATCAGTTCAATTGATGATCACCAGATTCAAACCCTTGTTTGTGTGACCCAGTTAGGTTCAGTTCTGTATGGTAATGGGATATGTCATGATCTCTATCATCGACATCATCGAAACTCCTTTCGATGGATCAGAACTCTTCTGATTCGAACAGCTAGAATGATCGATCATCTAAATCATTCTAATTGCTCCCAAAATCCACCAGTGACACCTAGCAGTATATGGTGGCAACCCATCAGAGCTGAATGCGAACCTCTTGGTGCAGCTACCTGTGTGATTAAGTTCTTCTATCTTGAGCCCCGATCAGATTAGGGTTAAGGTGAACTCGTCAAACCCTAGTCTCTGTCATATGATGTAATCATTCGATTCGAGTCCAATGTGAAAATCTAAATAGAAACTCTTTCTATTATTTCACTCTACCATGGCCATGGATTTCTGGACTTGATTCTCATGATCATCATAGGGCTACTCCTCTACCACCGAGGTAGATAGATTCCATCTTGATGCAATCCAGTTCCTACAATGAACATGCTATAGCCAACATACACCTCAGGGTTCCATATGGCTAGGAGACCGAGTAATGGTGTAGTCAAACTATAACACCCTCAAGGTGAACTGCCGATGCATCTCAGGTCAAAGAACCAGACACACTACTGCAGCATCGAGTCAGTCATTGACGAGAAGGTAGACTTCCCTAATGACTACTCGAGGTGGTCACGCTCAGTGCCCTCGTTCTCTAACGAGTATCTGTACTCTCGCTCTGGTGTCTCCACACCGTAGACTCAAGACTCATCTACTAAAGAGAAGCGATTGTACACCAACCTTTCGGATCAATCACCATCCTCGTGATGATCCTATGGTCGGGAGCATTTTATGAGTTAATAATGATTATTCATGTCTTAAATTTTCAACTCTTGAAAATATGAATTATCATTACCATTAACTCAAAGGATGTATCACAGACACTAAATACACATATGTGATAGAAAATAACCTATTTTATTGATATTAGTCAAAATTATAATTTTTTTTCTAGAAGTGTATTACAAGTGTCAGCCAATTCTGGCTTCTAGGGCACATATATCTAATAATGCAGTGCCACATCTATCGACCAATCACGTTTCTTCGTACAATCAGATATAAATCTGATTGATAAAATAATATCACATTATTAAATCAGATAAGAGCCCCCTTAATTCATCCTTAGATGGTGTCTAAGATTGGTCAAAGTCTATTCCTAGGTGCCACCTAAGTAGAATCCAAGAAGCAATCTAGAGTCCCATTTGTATGGGACTCCAGGCATCCCTATCCATGGGCGCATGCCACCCTAGGCATGCATCCCTTTCTTTCTAATTTTTAGCAAGGGGACAAGCCCCTATCTGCTCTCCTATGGGTGCATGACACATGGGCTGATGTCTAAGTGCCAAAGGTCAATGTTTGACCAAAGTCAAAAGACAAGAATTAGTAGGTGATGAAAAATGGCAGGTGTTGTCTCAAATTTTTTTCATAAATTAAGACAATCCTTTTCTAACCTAGAGAAGCTCTAGTCAGACCAAGTAAAGATACCTGAGTGAGCACAAACATATTTGGCTCAGTTGAGACAACTTTTAATGATAGTCGAAGGAGAATGTTAGGCTCAATCGTGTGCTAGCACGATTTTCTTGAATCTAATTGAATCTTATTCAAATCAATTGAACTGGATTAGTCCAATTGATGATATTCAAATCCAAATCCTTATTTGTGTGATCCAGTTAGGTTCAATTTTGTATGGTAATGGGATATGTTGCGATCTCTATCATCGACATCATCGAAACTCTTTTCGATGGATCAGAACTCTTCTGATTCAAACAACTAGAATGATCGATCATCTAAATCATTCTAATTGCTCCCAAAATCCACCAATGGCACCTAGTAGTATATGGTGGCAACCCATCAAAATTGAAAACAAACCTTTCGATGCAGCTACTTTTGTGATTAAGTTCTTCTATCTTAAGCCCCAATCAGATTAGGGTTAAGGTGAACTCGTCAAACCCTAATTTCTGTCATATGATTTAACCATTCGATTCAAGTCCGATGTGAAAACCATAATAGAAACTCTTTCTATTATTTCACTTTGCCATGGCAATGGGCTTATGGCATTGATTCTCATGATCCTCATAGGGCTGCTCCTCATCCACCGAGGTAGACAGATTTTCTCTTGGTGCAATCCAATTCCTATAACAAACATGCTATAGCCAACATACACCTCCGGATTCCAAATGGCTAAGAGATCGAGTCATGGTGTAGTCAATCTATAACACCCTCAAGGTGAATTATCGATGCACCTTAGGTCAAAGAACCAGACACACTACTGCAGCTTCAAGTCAGTCATCGACGAGAAGGTAGACTTTCTTATGACTTCTCGAGGTGGTCATGCTCAGTGCTCTCATTCTCTAACGAGTATCTGTACTCTTGCTCTGATGTCTCTATACTGTAGACTCAAGACACATCTACTATAAAGAAGCGATTGTACAGCAACCTTCCGGATCAATCACCATCCTCATGATGATCCTATGGTCGGGAGCATTTTATAAGTTAATAATGAAAATTCATGTCTTAAATTTTCAACTCTTGAAAATATAAATTATCATTATCATTAACTCAAGGGATGTATCATAGACACTAAATACATATTTATGATAAAAAATAACCCATTTTATTATTTATAGTTAAAATTATAATTTTGCCCCTGGAAGTGTATTACAAGTGTCAGCCAATTCTGACTTCTAGGGCACACATATCTAACAAGTTGGGCCTGATCATTCATTGGTTGGATGGGTCAAGTATGGTCATGTTAATGGTTGGATCTAACTGGACCCTTTTCTAAGAAGGCCAAAGCCAACTGATCAGGGCCTAGGAAAAAATTAAAATTACTAGAAATTATTTGGAGAAACAATTGGCTATGAACCTACCCTACGATGTACGTGGGTGGGCCAACCAAAGTTTGGCTCGTGTGCAGTCTATGTGAATTATAGTACCTACTAGAAAATTAAAGTAATTTCTTGAATTGGAGGTAGAGGCTACCATTTGAATAAAATAATGAGAGAACCTTTAGACTAAAGTCCAAGTCTTTAGGCTTAAAATGTTTCATATATGATAGATTATTGTTCTTTATTAAGGCTAAATCCTAATTGCTCCTATCACTGTTAGACAGTGAAGACTTATGGATCCAACTTTGATAATCAGTATCAAAAGTTGAATATTGGTTCAGTAGTATGAATGTATTCGTATTGGAATTTCTAAGCTCAGTCAAAATAATTAGTTCAAGGTTAACCCAAATCAGGCATAGTACTTCTAATGTCTAAAACATGATCATAGGAAGAAGATTTGTCTTACTTTCCTTGACCACGATAGGCTGAACAAGAGAAAGAAGCAAAAATTGCTCATTAAAGATGTTATATGATAATACCTTAAAACTTCTCTGTATGTAATTCTACTACCTAGGTATTAGATACCAGTGGTCTTATGCAATTCCTTGCAAAGACTATAAGTAAGTGGGATATTTGAAAATGTTGAGAAATACCTGAACGTTGGGGATGGAAGTCTTATTCCAATCCTAGCTTTAGGAATTGTCAAGCTTATTTTCAATAGATGTCATTTTGAGTGATTGTCACTATTGTCCATCGTTTATGATAAATGTGATCTCTGATGGCCTTTTGATTAGAGATGGTTATCATTTAACAATAAAGAGGATTGTTGTGATATTATTATGAATAATATTATAATAATATATGGATAATAAAGAAATGATATTTAATATTTAAAGAGCCTATTATGTGTAATGTACACGTCCAAGTTAGATTATGTCATGGATATCTATCTTTGGCATTATAGGCTTAGTCATCTTGACAAGAATAGGATAAACGGGTTAGCTTGAGAGGAAAACCTCGAGATTAATGACTGTGAATCATTGATAGCCTGTGAGTCTTGTTTTCCTGAAAAAATGATAAAGTCACCTTTTACTAGAAAAGATGAAGGAGCTGATAAAGTTCTAAGTCTCATACATAGTGATGTATGAGGACCTTGAACTTAAGTGCCAAAGGAAGACATTAATATTTCATTACAGACGACCTATCTGGGCATGGGTACATCTGGGATGAATCATTTGAAATATTCAAATGATTCAATAATGAAAAAGAAAAATAAACTGAATAAGGTATTAAAACTCTACGATCAAATCGAGGAGGCAAATACTTATCCGGTGAGTTTGTGACATATCTAGGAGAGAATAGGATTCTTTCTTATTGAATTTCTTTTCAAAACATAGTGTATCTAAAAAAAGAAATTGAACTTTGTTAGACATGGTTCAATTTGTAATAGGGTATACTTGTCTACCTATTGCAGGGTTGTGCTCTTGTGATTATTTTTTTTTTTACTCTAAAAATTTATATCGAGTTAATCTATTGCATTAACTCCATATGGGATATGGATCGGACGTAGACCTAGACTCTCTCACTTTTGGATTTGGAGTTGATCAGCCTATGTCATATATTTGCACATAGATAAACTTGGATCCTGGTCCAATAAGTGTTTAAGGATTATTAATTCTTCTATGCTAAAGAACATAAGATGTTCATCAGTAGTAGGGCATTCCTTTTGGAAAGGAGTTTCTTAAAGAAGAAATTGATGGCTATTAAGTTGAACTTATAAAAGTTTGACTAGTAGAAAAGAACTGACGTTATCTGATAAACCTACAGAATCAGATTTGATTAGATCAAATCTAGAGCCAATTAAAGTATCACCTTTAAGGAGATCCGGTAGAGTATCATGTTAGCTGGACAGATACTTTAGTGTCTTGGTCTGGGATGGCGATCATGTTGAGCTTGATGAGAACAACAAGGATCCAATCTCCTATAAGGATATAGTGCAGTGGTCTAATTCTGAGAAGTGGCTTAGAGCCATATGATTCAAATTAAGGTCTATGAAAATCAATAGTGTATGGACACTAGTTGATCACCTGAAGGGATAAAACCTATTAGATGTGAATAGATTTTTAATAGGATCAGAGTAGCATAGACAGGAATGTAAGGACCTATAAAGCCCATCTGAGTATCATCTTAAAGTTCGAACATACGTTCTGAAGGTATATCTTAGTTATGAACAAAGACAAACCCTGCACTTATTATTGGGCAAAATATTTTATAGTGTTATTTCTTATGATGTTTGAGGATGAAATTCTCTTAATCTGGAATAGCATTCCAACATTGCAAGGAATAAAGATTTAGCTATCATCTTATTTATCCATGTACGAGATTAGACATGGTACACTCACTAGAGGTTGTGAGCAGATGCCAGTTTATCTAAGTAAGAGCCACTGGAGGATTGTACAGACAATCCCTAAGAATTTAGAAAATTCTAAGGTCTAGTGACTCAAATATGGAAGTACTGACTTAAAATATATGGATGTTTTGATTTCAGTAAGAACAAGATGACAACAAGAGAATGTCGACTCATACCCTAATTGTAGGAATAATCTGCTGGAAAGGTTCCAAGTAGGATACTTTAGCCTATTCAGTTAGTGATATAGAGTACATTATGACATATGATGCTGCCATGTAAGTTGCGTAGTTACTGAGGTTCATTAGCACGTTTTGGAGTGGCACCCTCCATCCATGGTCTAGTCCTATCATAGCACTAGAGCCATTGCTCGGGCTAAAGAACCGAAGGACCAGCATATTCTACAATGATTTCATCTTAGATATTTGATCTGGGTGACGTCGATCATTAGAAGATCGATGCAAAAGGAGAACTTGACCGACCTATTTGCTAAGGCCTCGATACTAAGGAGTTCTACGAACTTAAGTGGAAGATAGGATATTTGATATCATTCTGATTGGCTTTAGTCCAAGTAGAAGTTGTTGGAAAATGTATCCTAAAGATAGTCATCTAAGTAGTAGATGGTTGAAATTAGTATATGAATTATCTAATAATAATAGTAATTTAGCTGTTTCATCATAAAAGTTCTATCTTCCTTAAATGAACTCTTAAATTATGATGAAGTCCTTAGAACCATAATCAATCGATAATGGAGGATTTATCGAATGGTTCTTAAATTATTCACGATCAAATGATAAGATATTAATAAGGATGATAACTTATCGAGTGTAGATCACTGTATGCCATATGTATTGGTTATCCTCATAACCAAGTGGTATGGAAACACTGGTATGGCATCCAGATGAGATGTAGAAGTAAATATGCACTGAACGTGACCAATGTAGAACTGTACTATCAAGAGTAGCTAGCTAAGACCAGTGGGTATAAGTGTTCCTCCGACCTAAGATCACCACGATGACTTACGAGCAACTCACTGTACTTTGGTGCTGGACTGCCTGTATTTCTAATATAAGTGATGGAATATTTTTGGGTAGAGTCAAGTACTTGTAGAGTCGGTGTGTGAGTCAAGATAGGATTGACCACTCCTGATTAACTTCAAGAAGAGAATGACTCACTTTGTTTCAATTTAGCAAAACCTAAGCTTAGATAATCCTCGTAAGGTGCCACGGGATTTGCAAAATTTTGAGACATAATAGAGATAACCTGTATGAGTGTTTGACAGCATACTCAAAGTCATCTTGAGTACTATTGTGAAGGAAAATCCTAATTTTTTGGACCAGGTTCGTTCAGATCTGATCAGATCAAGAGATATATTTCAAAATTTTTTTCTATGATCTAAATTAGATTTGAGATATTTTAGATCTGATTATTATTATTTTAAAAATTAAAATAAATTTAGATAAATTAAATCAGATTTAATTTATCTTGAAGTAGGTAATCCTATTACCCGTTGATGATCCTGTAAGCAGCGAAAGGTTCTGGATCTAGCCATGCAAGTGCCTGACCTCTACTGGTATCCACTCAGACTGAATCTAGAGATCCTCTTCTTCTCTATCACTTCTTCAAAAATTAGATCTAGATCTGATCTGGAGGATCTTCAAAACTCATTTTGAAGATCAGCAGTTGTCCTTTGCAGCAACGCAGCCTTCTAGCTTTCAGTCGCCTTTCTCTCATCTGGATCACACCAACCAAGATCCAAAACTCCTTTTGAACATGGAGAGGAGAGGGAGAAGGTGGGTTTGGCATGGAGGAAGAGGGGAGAAGCAGCCTTGGGGCATGGAGAATTGTTATTTCTCTTTGAGTTGGGCGTAGGGTCTTATTTATAGACTAAGCGTGATCCAACTCCTCTTCTTCCCAACCAATCACAACCCTTTGTGAAATCAGATCTAAATCTAATTGGTGGGAATAGAGTCCCCTGGATTCCTCCTTAGATGGCACTTAAGACCAGTCAAAGTTGGTTCTTAGGAGAACTCTACTTGGAATCCAAAAAGGAGATGGAGTCCCAGTCCAATAGGGACACCTGGGCGCCTCCAACTTGGGCACACGCTAAGGGTGGCGTGCACCCTCCTCCTTGTGAGGTTCTAGCATGGGGACAGGCCCCCACCATCCCTTCAATAGGTGCACAATACATGGATAGAAGTCAAAGTATCAATTGTCAACATTTGACCAATCAAAGGTCAACTTTTGACCAAAGTCAAAGGACGAGAAATGGCAGGTGACCAAAAATGGTAGGTATTGTCTTACAAAATAAGACAACCCTTTTTTGATATGGACAAGCTCCAGTCAGACAAAATGAAGGCCTTTGACTAAGCACAAACTTCTTTGGCTTAGTCAGGACAACTTTTTATGATAGTAAAAGAATAACGTTAGGTTCAATCGAGTGCTAGCATGATTTTTTTGAACCTAATTGAATCTCATTCAGATCAATTGAATTAGATCAGTTCAATTGATGAACACCAGATCCAAACCCTTACCTGTGTGATCCAGTTAGGTTCAGTTCTGTATGGTAATGGGATATGTCATGATCTCTATCATCGACATCATCGAAACTTCTTTCGATGGATCAAAACTCTTCTGATTCGAACAGCTAGAATGATCGATCATCTAAATCATTCTAATTGCTCCCAAAATCCACCAGTGACACCTAGCAGTATATGGTGGCAATCCATCAGAGCTGAATGTGAACCTCTTGGTGTGGCTACCTGTGTGATTAAGTTCTTCTATCTTGAGCCCCGATCAGATTAGGGTTAAGGTGAACTCGTCAAACCCTAGTCTCTGTCATATGATGTAATCATTCGATTCAAGTTCGATGTGAAAAGCCTAAATAGAAACTCTTTCTATTATTTCACTCTGCCATGGCCATGGACTTCTGGACTTGATTCTCATGATCATCATAGGGCTGCTCCTCTACCACCGAGGTAGATAGATTCCATCTTGATGCTATCCAGTTCCTACAATGAACATGCTATAGCCAACATACACCTCAGGATTTCATATGGCTAGAAGACCAAGTAATGGTGCAATCGAACTATAAAACCCTCAAGGTGAAATGTCGATGCACCTCAGATCAAAGAACCAGATATACTACTGCAGCATCGAGTCAGTCATTGACGAGAAGGTAGACTCCCTAATGACTACTCGAGATGGTCACGCTCAGTGCCCTCGTTCTCTAATGAGTACCTATACTCTCGCTCCGATGTCTCCACACCATAGACTCAAGACTCATCTACTAAAGAGAAGCGATTGTACACTAACCTTCTGGATCAATCACCATCCTCGTGATGATCCTATGGTCGGGAGCATTTTATGAGTTAATAATGATTATTCATGTCTTAAATTTTCAACTCTTGAAAATATGAATTATCATTACCATTAACTCAAAGGATGTATCACAGACACTAAATACACATATGTGATAGAAAATAACCCATTTTATTAATATCAATCAAAATTATAATTTTGCCCCTACAGTGTATTACAAGTGTCAGCCAATTCTAGCTTCTAGGGCACATATATCTAAGAATCTCCCACTTATCCTAAAGCCAATTGGCTATAAGTCTAAGTCCCATCTTCTCAAGGTGGGCTTCGATTTTCTGCTAGCCCAACGACTTTGTAAGTGGGTCGGCCACATTATCTGTGGAGTTGACTCTCTTGACCTCGACATAACCCTTCTCGAGGTAATCGTGGATGAGGTGGTATCGCCGCTCGATGTGCTTGGGTTTCTGGTGAGACCTCGATTTCTTAGCAAGGGCTATGGCGCCATTATTGTCGTAGTATAGAGGAATGGCATCTGATGGCATTACTTCAATTTTTGCAGCAAACTTCTTATACCAGAATGTTTCCTTCACAGCCTCTGATGCAGTGATATATTTTACTTCCACGGTGGAATTTGCTATCAGGGTTTGCTTGGAACTCTTACAGCTGACAGCACCACCATTGCACACAAACAGACTCTCAGATGTTGACTTTCGATCACCTATATCGGACATGAAATCCGAGTCTGTGTCTCCCTGGACTTGGGATTCTCCATTACCAAAGACCAACATCATATCCTTAGTTCTTCTCAAGTACTGAAGGATATATTTCACAAAAGTCCAGTGTTCTTCACCTGGATTTGACTGATATCTGCTTGTGACACTCACAGCATGGGCTATATCAGGTCGTGCACATAGCATGGCATACATGAGGCTCCCTATTGCTGAAGCATAAGAAATCTTGCTCATGCTGAAGAAAAATTCTGATTTTTCGGTCCAGGTTCGTTCAGATCTGATCAGATCAAGAGATCTATTTCAAAATTTTTTTCTTTGATCTGTATCAGATCTAAAATATTTCAGATTTGATTCTTATTATTTTAATAAATAAAATAATTAAGAATAAATTAAATCAAATTTAATTTACCTGATTTGGATAATCTATTATCCTGTTGATGATCCTGTATGCAGCGGAAGGTTCTGGATCTAGCCACGCAAGCGCCTGGCCTCTACCGGTATCCACTTAGGTTGGATCTGGAGATCCTCTTCTTCTCTATCACGTCTCCAAAAATCAGATCTAGATCTGATCTGGAGGATCTTCAAAACTCCTTTTGAAGATCAGCAGTCGTCCTTTGCAGCAGCGCAGCCTTCTTGCTTTTGATCGCCTTTCTCTTGCTTGAATCGCACCAACAAAAATCCAAAACTCCTTTTGGACGTGGAGAGCAAGGGGAGAAGGTGGTTTGGCATGGAGAAGGAGGGGAGAGGCAGCCTTGGGGCATATGGAAATTCTTATCTCAATCACATGTCAATCTGAGTTGGGTACAGGGTCTTATTTATAGACTAGCTATGATCCAACTCTTCTTCCCAACTAATCACAATCCTTTATGAAATCAGATCTAAATCTGATTGGTGGGAATAGAGTCCCCTGGATTCCTCCTTAGAGGGTACCTAAGACCAGTCAAACTGGATTCTTAGAAGAACTCTAATTGGAATCCAAAAGGGAGGTGGAATCCTTGTCCAACAAGGACTCCTAGGTGCCTCCAACTTGGGCGCATGCCTAAGGTGGCGTGCACCCTCCTTCTTGCCAGGTTCTGACAGGGGGTCAGGCCCCCACCAGCTCTCCAATAGGTGCATGACATGTGGTCAAAAGTCAAAGTGTCAATGGTCAATGTTTGACCAGTCAAAGGTAGACTTTTGACCAAAGTCAAAGAACAAGAAATGGCAGGTGACCAAAAATGGCAGGTAATGTCTTACAAAATAAGACAACCTTTTCTGACTTGGACAACCTCCTAGTCAGACCATATGAAGGCCTCTGATTGAGCACAAACTCCTTTGGCTCAAATAGGACAACTTATTTATGATAGAAAAAGAAGAACGTTAGGTTCAATCGAGTGCTAGCACGATTTCCTTGAACCTAATTGAATCTCATTCAGATCAATTGAACTAGATCAGTTCAATTGATGATCACCAGATTCAAACCCTTGTTTGTGTGACCCAGTTAGGTTCAGTTCTGTATGGTAATGGGATATGTCATAATCTCTATCATCGACATCATCGAAACTCCTTTCGATGGATCAGAACTCTTCTGATTCGAACAGCTAGAATGATCGATCATCTAAATCATTCTAATTGCTCCCAAAATCCACCAGTGACACCTAGCAGTATATGGTGGCAACCCATCAGAGCTGAATGCGAACCTCTTGGTGCAGCTACCTGTGTGATTAAGTTCTTCTATCTTGAGCCCCGATCAGATTAGGGTTAAGGTAAACTCGTCAAACCCTAGTTTCTGTCATATGATGTAATCATTCGATTCGAGTCCAATGTGAAAATCTAAATAGAAACTCTTTCTATTATTTCACTCTGCCATGGCCATGGGCTTCTGGACTTGATTCTCATGATTATCATAGGGCTGCTCCTCTACCACCGAGGTAGATAGATTCCATCTTGGTGCCATCCAGTTCCTACAATGAACATGCTATAGCCAACATACACCTCAGGGTTCCATATGGCTAGGAGACAGAGTAATGGTGTAGTCAAACTATAACACCCTTAAGGTGAACTGTGCCGATGCACCTCAGGTCAAAGAACCAGACACACTACTGCAGCATCGAGTCAGTCATTGACGAGAAGGTAGACTCCCTAATGACTACTCGAGGTGGTCACGCTCAGTGCCCTCGTTCTCTAACGAGTACCTATACTCTCACTCCGGTGTCTCCACACCGTAGACTCAAGACTCATCTACTAAAGAGAAGCGATTGTACACCAACCTTCTGGATCAATCACCATCCTCGTGATGATCCTATGGTCGGGAAGCAATTTATGAGTTAATAATGATTATTCATGTCTTAAATTTTCAACTCTTGAAAATATGAATTATCATTGCCATTAACTCAAAGGATGTATCACAGACACTAAATACACATATGTGATAGAAAATAACCCATTTATTGATTTTAGTCAAAATTACAATTTTGCCCCTAGAAGTGTATTACAAGTGTCAGCCAATTCTGGCTTCTAGGGCACATATATCTAACAATCTCCCACTTATCCTAAAGCCAATTGGCTACAAGTCTAAGTCCCATCTTCTCAAGGTGGGCTTCGAACTTCTGCTGGCCCAACGGCTTTGTAAGTGGGTCTGCCATATTATTTATGGAGTCGACTCTCTTGACCTCGACGTAACCCTTCTCGAGGTAATCGTGGATGAGGTGATATCACCACTTGCTTGGAACTCTTCCAGCTGACAGCATCACCATTGCACACAAACAAACTGCCAGATGTCGACTTTCGATCATCTATATCAGACATGAAATCTGAGTCTGTGTATCCCTGGACTTGGAGTTCTCCATTACCAAAGACCAACATTATATCCTTAGTTCTTCTCAAGTACTTAAGGATACATTTCACAGAAGTCCAGTGTTCTTCACCTGGATTTGACTGATATCTGCTTGTGACACTCACAGCATGGGCTATATCAGGTCGTGTACATAGCATGGCATACATGAGGCTCCCTATTGCAGAAGCATAAGGGATCTTGCTCATGCGTTCTATTTCCTCAGGTGTGCTAGGGCACATCTTCTTGGAAAGATGAATACCATGTCTGAAGGGTATTAATCCCCTCTTAGAGTTTTCCATACTAAACCTCTTTAGTACTTCCTCTATGTACATCTTCTGTGAAAGTCCTAGCATCCTATTCGATCTATCCCTATAGACCTTAATTCCTAGAATAAAGGATGCTTCACCTAGGTCTTTCATGGAGAATTCCTTGGACAACCACATTTTGACTGATCGTCAACATGGGAATATCATTCCCAATAAGGAGGATGTCATCCACGTACAATACGAGGAAGACAACAGCGCTCCCACTGACCTTTTTGAAAACACACATGGTTCCTCTTCATTTTTGATGAAACCAAACTTTTTGATCACATCATTGAAATGAGTGTTCCAGCTCCGAGATGCTTGCTTAAGTCCATATATGGACCTTTGCAGCTTGCAAACCTTGTGATCAGTATCACTGGATGTGAAACCTAATGGCTATTCCATATAGATATCTTCCTCAAGATATCCATTTAGGAATGCCATTTTCACATTCCATTTGCCATATTTCATAATCGAAATAGGCTGCAACGGCAAGCAATGTGCGGATGGATTTTAGCATAGCTACTGAGGAAAAGGTATCCTGATAGTCAATGCCTTCGCGTTGACTATAACCTTTTGCCACTAGTCTAGCCTTGAATGTCTCCACATTCCCATCTGCACCAATCTTTCTCTTGAAGATCCATTTACACCCAATAGGTACTATACCTTCTGGTAGATCTACCAAGGTCCAGACTTAGTTTGAGTGCATCGAGTCAATTTCTGACTGCATTGTCTCTAGCCATTTCTCGGAGTCGATATCTGATATCGCCTCATTGTAGGTTTTGGGATCATCACCATGAGCACCATTACCTACGAGGAACATTTTCTCTACTTTCTCTAAAATAATACCTAAGTATCTCTCAGGGGGACGGGAAACTCTTTCCGATCTACGAGGTGGAAGAGGTAGTGTTCTTATTGGCTCAAACTGATTAGGTTCCACTTGGTCCTTAGCTCGTTCCACTTGTGAGACTTTCTCATCAAGCTTGATCTATTTTCCAATGCCGCTGTCTTGAATAAACTATTTTTCAAAAAAGATGGCATGCCGACTCACAATCACATTATAGTCTTCTGGAATGTAGAAATAGTATCCTAATGACTTGTCCGCTTGTTGTCTTTTGATGTGAGCTGGACAACCCCAAATTCTGAGATGACTCAGACTTGGTTTTTTACCGTGCCATATCTCATACGGTGTGGTAGGAACGGTTTTAGAGGAAACCCTATTCAGTAGATAGATTGAAGTTAACAATGTGTGTCCCCAAAGAAAATCAGGAAGGTCTGTGAAGCTCATCATGGATCGAACCATATCCAATAGAGTCCGATTTCTCCGTTCTGAAATCCTGTTGAGTTGAGGTGTTCCTGGTGGAGTCCATTGAGAGACTATGCCATTTTTCTTTAGATACTCTAGGAATTCCCGGCTAAGGTATTCACCTTCTCGATCTGATCGAAGAACCTTAATGGGTTTTCCTGTTTGTTTTTCTACTTCATGTCTGAATTCTTTGAACTTTTCAAAAGCTTTAGACTTGTGTCTCATAAGATACACATACCCATACCTAGATAGATCATTGGTAAAGGTAATGAAGTAGACAAAATTGTCTCTAGCCGGCACATCAAATGGGCCACACACATCAGTATGTACTAGGGCAAGGAGATCTGTGGCCCTTTCCCCATGTCCTACAAAAGAGAGTTTAGTCATTTTGCCTCTGAAGACAAGATTCACAAGTTGGATATGACTCGAAAGTCAACGGACTCAATAGCCCATTTTTCTCCAATTTGTTGATCCTATCTTCTGCTATATGACCTAGTCTCAGGTGCCATAGATATCTGTCATTTGGACTATCCTTAGGTCGTTTGGCATTCACGTTTTGCTCGATAGTTAAAATAGGTACATCAATATGTAGCTGATAAAGACCATTAATAAGGAAACCATTTGCAATTTTATTTCTTTCATAAAGAATGTTACAATGGTCCTTAAAGAAGGTGATCACATAACCTTCTTGTGCTAAGCATGAAACAGAAATCAAATTCCTACTAGCTGCAGGCACAAAATAACAGTCTTTCAAAACTAAGTCTAAACCAGATGGTAATCGAAGAGGATATGTTCCCATGGCTACTGCAGCAACTCTTGCTCCATTACCGACACGTAGGATCATGTCTCCATCCCTCAGCCTCCTGCTATCCTCAAGACCCTGCATAGAAGTGCACAGATGAGCACTAGAACCAGAGTCAAGCACCCAACTGGATGCAGAAGAATGAGAAGTTAACCATGTTTTGGACCAGGATCCTACCGCACTTACCAGCACCGTCCATCCATTGAACAGAGAGCATCTCGGAAAATATGGATAGACGAAGATAATAAGGCCAGATATTACATATTGGGCTCGATGTCTGATGAGCTCCAGCGCCAACATGAGGATATTGGGACTGCACGCCAAATGTTGGCTCACCTGCGGGAGATGTTTGGTGAACAGAGTCGCGCAGCCAAATATCAAGTCATGAAATGACTTTTTAAGGCTAAGATGCGTGATGGGCAGTCAGTCCAAGATCACTGTCTAACAATGATCAAGGACATGGAAGAGCTTGAGAAGCTCAGTGTGAAGTTGGACTTAGACCTGCAGAACAATATTATTCTGCATCCACATTACAAGACACCAAAACTATCATAAAAACTTCATGAATCTGCAATCCTTGACTGATGCATGTGGGCAATTCACCATGAATTACCACATGCAAACTCAGAATTCCTTGGCCGAATTAATGAATATGCTAGTTACTGCTGAGCTTTCTATGAAAGATTCTAAAGGCTCAGTTCTTGCTATGGAATGGACTTCTTCCAAAAGAAAGTCTTCTGGAAAGAAAAAGAAGTCTGTGAAAAAGCAAAAGGTGGAAGGATCAAAGAAGAAGAAGGCAGAGCCGAAGAAGGGGTCTGGTCAAAGAAAAGTATTTCCATTGCCAACAGTAACGGCCATTGAAGCGGAACTGCCCTACTTACCTGGCCACCCTGAAGAACAAGAAGGAAGGTCCTTCTGGAGGTAATGCTCGTTATTGAGTCTAACCTTACGGTTTCT
>QRFJ01007029.1:0-68943 GCA_006176705.1 Cocos nucifera
CGGGCCCACCTAATTAAAAGTGAATGCAATTAGAAGACGCCCCAAGGCTGCCTCTCCCCTCCTTCTCCTGCCACATTCTCTTCTCCCCCTTGCTCTCCACGTCCAAAAGTGCTTGGATTTAGGTTAGCGATTCAGATCAAGAAAGGCGTCAAAAGCAAGAAGGCTGCGCTGCTCAAAAGGACAACTGCAGATCTTCAAAAGGTTTTTTGAAGATCCTTTTCAGATCAGATCAGATCTGATTTTGAGTGTGATAAGAAGAAGAGATCTCCAATCCCAACCTTGAGGTGATACGGTAGAGGCCAGGCGCTTGCGTGGCTAAGATTCCAGGAACTTCCACTGCATCAGATCATCTACAGGGTTAATAGGATTACCCAAATCAGGTAAATTAATTTGATTTAATTTAATCTTATTTTATTTTATTTATTAAATAATAATAATCAGATCTGAAACTTATCAAAGATCTGATTAAGATCAAGAGAAAATTTTTGAAATATATCTCTTGATCTGATCGTCTGGACGAACTTGGCGGAAATAGGATTTCTTCAATCATGACAATATGGACTAACCTGTAGGCATGGATTAGGTCAGAATACTGACCACCTTATCATCAAACTATGTCGAACAAAATATGGGCCAGGATAAGTGAGAAGCGATGGAAGGAATATGCCATTAACTCGTACAAGAATGCATTCAGGCCGGAGTAGCTTTCCAATTAAAAACACAGTCGATCGATGTGTCAAACTTACCTTAGACACCAATTATTGAGCCAGAACCAATTGGGTTAGCCTACAATCCAGACTCTAACCTCTAAAGCCTAATTAGGTCTGCTTGATCGTGACTCGATCTTGACCCAGACTTAATCCTATTAGGTTGGTCATTTAAGCATTGTTGATTCCCAGTTGAAGCCAACTTCTTGATTCGGTTGATTCAATCGCTTAACTAATTGAGCTATCCAAGGCCCAAACCCATCAGTTATTAATGAATATGTACTTCTAGACTTAAAATTCTCAATTTTAGACCTAATTGATATTTTATAGATCTTAATTTTTAATTATGTAGGGTTCATAAAAAATATGCACAATAAATCCTAGGTTTCAGGATCTAGGGTTTTGCAGAAAGTAAGTTTTGGGTTTCTGATTAAGGATGAACACGCAGGACCCCTATACATCATAAGAACACCCCATCGAATGGAAAGAAACGGCCTCTTAAATCCTTCTTCATGTTTATGAGGACGGCCAAGAGGATTGTTGTAATCAAGAACATGCAATACTCAAAATAGTTTTAGAATCTATATAATATATCTCATGTACAAATCAGATCTAAATATGGCCATATTTGCATACATCTCATGTATCGAATTCATACATATTTTCAGATCTAAATTATCTCATAATAATCTAAAATTAGATTTAAATTGCAATCATAATTCTGAAAAATTCTAAATCTAGACAACTATGTAGAACTATCTACAATTAGTCTAGACATGCATGCAATCATATATCATATGATGTTAAAATTAAATAATTTTATTTTCTATTTTTTAGATGTTATTATAACACTTATAATATCAAAAAGTAGTAAATAAAAGGATGCTAAAATATGATTTAAATCAGATTAAATCAAAAACATGCAAGACTATTCTATAGAACTATTCTATTTTAGAACTAGTCATGCATATTTCCTAATCTTAGATCCAAATCATTTAATTTTAATTTTTTCTGATTTCAGATCTGATCACATCTCATGTGACATCTGAAATCATTTATTTTCTAATTAAAATAAATTTGAAATCAGATCTAAATAATTTAGAACCTTGGCTCTGATATCAGTTGAAGGGAAATCCTGATTTTTCGATACAGGTTCGTTCAGATCTGATCAGATCAAGAGATATATTTTAAAAATTTTTTCTTTAATCTATATTAGATCCAAGATATTTTAGATCTAATCCTTATTATTTTAATAAATAATAATAAATTAAATCAAATTTATTATATCGGATTTGGGTAATCCTATTATCCATTGATGATCCTGTTTGCAGCGGAAGGTTCTAGATCTAGCCACACAAGCACCTGGTCTCTACCAGTATCCACTCAGGCTAGATCTAGAGATCCTCTTCTTCTCTATCATGCCTCCAAAAATTAGATCTGGATCTGATATGGAGGATCTTCAAAACTCCTTTTGAAAATCAGCAGTCGTCCTTTGCAGCAGCACAGCCTTCTAGCTTTCAGTCACCTTTCTTTGATCTGGATTGCACCATCCAAGGTCCAAAACTCCTTTTGAACATGGAGAGGAGAGGGAGAAGGTGAGTTTGGCATGGAGGAAGAAGGGAGAGGCAGCCTTGGGGCTTGGGGTTTCTCAAACTTTATCTGAGTTGGGCGTAGGGTCTTATTTATAGACTATCTGTGATCCAACTTCTCTTCTTCCCAACCAATCACAACTCTTTGTGAAATCATATCTAAATCTGATTGGTGGAAATAGAGTCCCCTAGATTCCTCCTTAGAGGATACCTAAGACCAGTCAAAGTTGATTCTTAGGAGAACTCTAATTGGAATCCAAAAAGGAGATAGAGTCCTTATCCAACAAGGACTCCTAGGCGCCTCCAACTTGGGCACATGCCTAGGGTGGCATGCGCCCTCTTTCTTGCTAGGTTCTGGCAGGAGCACAAGCCCCCACCAGCTCTCCAATAGGTGTGTGACATGTGGTCAAAAGTCAAAGTGTCAATGGTCAACATTTGACCAGTCAAAGGTAGACTTTTGACCAAAGTCAAAGAACAAGAAATGGCAGGTGACCAAAAATGGCAGGTAATGTCTTACAAAATAAGACAACCTTTTTTGACTTGGACAACCTCCAGTCTGACCATATGAAGGCCTCTGATTGAGCATAAACTCCTTTGGCTCAGACAGGACAACTTATTTATGATAGCAAAAGAAGAATGTTAGGCTCAATCGAGTGCTAGCATGATTTCCTTGAACCTAATTGAATCTCATTTAGATCAATTGAACTGGATCAGTTCAATTGATGATCACCAGATTCAAACTCTTATTTGTATGACCTAGTTAGGTTCAGTTCTGTATGATAATGGGATATGTCATGATCTCTATCATCGACATCATCAAAACTCCTTTCGATGGATTAGAACTCTTCTGATTCGAACAACTTGAATGATCGATCATCTAAATCATTCTAATTGCTCTCAAAATCCACCAGTGACACCTAGCAGTATATGGTGACAACCCATCAGAGCTGAATGCAAACCTCTTAGTGCAGCTATCTTTGTGATTAAGTTCTTCTATCTTGAGCCCCGATCAGATTAGGGTTAAGGTAAACTCGTGAAACCCTAGTCTCTGTCATATGATGTAATCATTCGATTTGAGTTCGATGTGAAAATCTAAATAAAAACTCTTTCTATATATTTCACTTTGCCATAGCCATGGACTTCGGACTTGATTCTCATGTTATCATAGGGGCTGCTCTCTACCACCGAGGTGATAGATTCCATCTTGATGCCATCCAGTTCCTACAATGAACATGCTTATAAGCCAACATACACGCTCAGGATTCATATGGCTTAGGAGACTGAGTAATGGTGTAGTCAAACTTAACACCCTCAAGGTGAACTGCGATGCATCTCAGGTCAAAGAACCAGACACACTACTGCAGCATCGAGTCAGTCATTGACGAGAAGGTAGACTTCTAATGACTACTCGAGGTGGTCACGCTCAGTGCCCTCGTTCTCTAACGAGTACCTGTACTCTCGCTCCGGTGTCTCCACACCATAGACTCAAGACTCATCTACTAAAGAGAAGCGATCGTACACCAACCTTCCGGATCAATCACCATCCTCGTGATGATCCTATGGTCGGGAGCTGTTTATGAGTTAATAATGATTATTCATGTCTTAAATTTTTAACTCTTGAAAATATGAATTATCATTACCATTAACTCAAAGGATGTATCATAGACACTAAATACAAATATATGATAGAAAATAATCCATTTTATTCATTATAGTCAAAATTACAATTTTGCCCCTAGAAGTGTATTACAAGTGTCAGCCAATTCTGGCTTCTAGGGCACATATATCTAACAAGATCTTATCTCTAGTCGAGATTGTCTACGATCGCTCGGGAGTGATCTTATCTTTAACCAAGGTTGACTCGATCACTCGGGAGAGATCTTATCTCTAGCCGAGGTTATCCACGATCGCTCGAGAGAGATCTTAACTCTGGCCGAGGTTGTCCACGGTCACTCAGAAGAGATCTTATTTCTTATCGAGAATATTGACTAGTCGTTCTGAAAGAGATCTTAATCTCTAGTCCAGTTGTTCATGGTCGCTCGGGAGAGATCTTATCTCTAGCCGAGGTTGACTCGATCGCTCAAAGAGATCTTATTCTCTCGTCGAGGTTGTCCACGATCGGTCAGTTGAGATCTTATCTCTAGCGAGGTTGATCAATGGTCGTTCAGGAGAGATTTTATCTCTAGCCAAGGGTTGACCATGATCGCTCGAAAGAGATCTTATCTCTAGTCCGAGTTGACTCCGATCGCTCGAAAGAGATCTATTCTCTAGCCAAGGTTTCCATGGTCGCTCGAGAGAGATCTTATCACTAGTCGGGTTGACTCGTCGCTCTGGAAGAGATCTTATCTAGCCGAGGTTGTACACGGTCACTCGAGAGAGTCTTATCTCTAGTCGAGGTTGGACTCGGTCGCTTGGGAGAGGATCTTATCTCTAGCCGAGGTTGTCACGGTCGCTCGGAAGAGATCTTATCTTTGGCCGAGGTTGACTCGATCGCTCAGGAGAGATCTTATCCTAGTCGAGGTTGTCCCCGGTCACTCGCGGAGAGATCTTACTCTCCGCCAAGTTGATCGATCGCTCAGGAGAGATCTTATCTCTAATAGAGGTTGCCCACAGTCGCTTGGGAGAGATCTTATCTTTGGTCGAGGTTGACCATGATCGCTCGAGAGAGATCTTATGTCTAGCCAAGGTTGACCACGGTCGCTCGAGAGAGATCTTATCTCTAGCCAAGGTTGATGATCTTTGACCTGCTCGTGTTAGGATGAGGTTCTCCTCCTGTTCCTAACACGGCAACTATTGACTACTTCTTCCCTATCATCGCATAATTTTTGCATCCAGAAATAATATTATTGAAAGGAAAGAATTATATTGAAAGAAAGTTATTGGTAGTGCATCCCCAAATTCTTTACGTTTCAGGATCGTGGTAGCGTTGTTCCTCCGCATTTCTTCGGGCGATAAGCTCCGGGCCAGATGACCTCCTCCATCTCATGCTGGCCTCCATAATTTGGAGCATGCTTCTCTTGGCTTTGACGTCGAAAGATGATGGATTGCCAATGTACCAAGCTCCTCCTAGGGGTAATATTGATGACGCCGTGAGGTGGCCAACCTCCTTGCCATTTCTGGCTATGGCAGCACCTTTGGCCAATCTTCTCCTACTTTAGGCTGGTGCCGAAGGAATTTACCCAGCCGCCCCTTTTTGACGAGCTCCTCAATTTCATCTCAGAGCTGAATGCATTCTTCAGTGTCGTGGCCGTGGTCGCGATGGTAGAGATAGTACTTGCTTCGATCATGTTTGTTTGGGGGAGACCATAATCCTTCTGGTCTTGGCAGCTGGTTCTTAACTTCTGTGAGAATTTGAGTTCGAGGAGCGTTGAGGGGGGCATAGTCGCGGAACCTTTCGGGAGGAAGGCTTCTTCGGGCCCTTCTGTCGGAGCTTCCTTGGTAGCAAGCTTGAGAAGTTCGGGCTCGCCTGCACCCAGAGGGGGTTCGCAAGCACGGCTGAACTTCACTTGCCTCTCCTTCGATAGCGGGTCTATTATACTCGTCTGCCAAGCACTCCCTTAAGGCTTCCTCGTCCTTTAACTTGAAGGCTTCTTCCACATGGGCATATCCCTCGACCCGAGCTAGCAGATTGACGAAGTCCTTAGGATACTTTTTTTTCAGGGAGAACAGCAAGTCATTCTTTTGAAGGGCACCCTTAAGTGCATCCATCGCAACAGACTGGTCCAGATTCCAAACTTTCAATGCCGCAGTGTTAAATTAGGTGACGTAAGCCTCGATGGATTCCTCCTATTTCTGATTGACATTCATCAGGGAATCCAAACCTCAGCGCGAACGTCGACTGCTGATGAAGTTAGCCACGAACTAACGGCTCATCTGATCGAAAGAGAAAATCATACCCAGCTTCAATGCCGAGTATCAGTTTCTCACTGCTCCCCTTAAGGTAGATGGGAAGGCTCGGCTCAGTATGGCATCCGAAGCACCATGGAGTAGAATCATGGTCCGGAAGGCCTCCAAATGGTCAATCGAATCAGAGGTTCCATCGTAGATTTCATGTTGAGGGAGCTTGAAGTTCGATGGGATGGGCTCTTGCATAATCTGGAGGGAGAAAGGGGGATCGGTGCGGACGTCGGCATGATGAGCTAGGGTGACATGGTCGAGCTCTTCAATCTATCGGTCCATCTCCCAAAGTCTGCGATCAAGGGCATCATCCTGGCTGTAGATCTTGGGGGACTTTCGGCTACAAATGAAAATGGTCTCCTCCAGAGGAGAACCATGATCCGAGCATGGATCCTCGACTCTTCCTTTCCCCTTCTCAGGGGTGATGGGTGCGTTGTCCCAGGTACTCTTCCTTGGGGCTGGTTTTCGACATTCCAATGGCAGGTTTTCTGATGGAGCCACCGTCGGGGGCTGTTGTATGGTCTGCATTGTCTCGGTGAGATCGCGGACCTGCTGGACAAGCCAGTTGAATAGCTCCGTATCTACCATGGATACAGGTAGAACCTGAGCTACCGAGGCTGAAGCAGGAGCAGATGGATCAGGATGGGATCGGGATGCGGAGGCCATCGACCGTCGAGTTGAGGCTTTCTTGGGAGGCATTTTCTCTTTGAAAAAGAAAAGAGAGATCTCCAAAGAGGGAAGAGAAAAATCATCATCGAGCACTACTTTAAGAACAAGAAAACCTTGAACGTTCAAGCTCTTCCTATAGCACCAATCTATTGGTGCAGAATCTGATCATCGTCGAAATCAGCTGGAGCGGAGGTGGGCGATGTCACCATCGAGGACCTACAAAACAAAGTTCCATCCAGAGCCAATGGGGGTGGTGGCTCCGGTAGGACCCTCAGACAATCAAGTCAGCTCTGGTCAATAGGAATGGAGTGCTTGGGAATGAGTTCCGCTGAGCTTAGAGAAAGAGAGGAGAGCTTAGAGATCAGAGTTCAGAGGTTAGCATATCTAGAGGGTCTTTTTGTAGCCAAAGCTTGATGGTGACAGCTGCAGCTGTCTGATGGTGGGCCGCTCGAGGCTGCACCAGGTTTGATGCGGAGAGGATGGTGTCGTTAGGTCAAAAGCAACAGCCATACCGTCCGACAGTGGTGGGCTGCTTGAGGTCTGGTGGAGCCGTTGTAGCATCGCCTGTGGCAGACTAATGGTGACCGTTCGTCCAGCTTTAATAGCCATGGCTCTTAGAAAGCAGACATTGACCGATGGACTTTGGCATATATCGATTTTAGAGGAGTTCGACCAAGGGGAAGCTCGGAAGGAGTTCGACCGGAGGAGTGCGGAGGAAGTTCGGCTTTCACAGGCGCCTGGCTGGAGGAGTGCAGCTAAGGCTCAGTCGCTGGGAAGTTCGAAAGGAGCTCGGCCACCGAGGAGTCCGATCGGAGAGGGCTCAGAGGGAGTTTAGCTCTTGCTGGAGTCCGACTGAAGCTCGGCCGTTGAGAGGTTTGGCTAAATCTCGGCTGCTAGGAGTCCAAGGAGCTCGGTCGCTAAGCAATTCGGCCAGCTGAAGAGGTTTCGAAGGAGCTCAGCCGCTAAGCAGTTCGGCCAGCTGAAGAGGTTTCGAAGGAGTTTGGCCGCTAAGCAGTTCGGCTAGCTGAAGAGGTTCAAGGAAGTTCAGTCGCTAAGCAGTTCGTCCGACTGAAGAGGTTCGAAGGAGTTTGGCCACTGCTTTGCCATCGAGGAGTTTGATCGGGGGACGACCGCTGAGGGGGTTCGGTTCGACCGCTAAGAGTCTGAAGGAGCTCGACCGGCTGAAGGGGTTTGGCTATGACCCATCCATTGAAGCTCTTCCGTGGCTACTGGTTGCATTAGGTAGAGCACCGAACTAGACTTTGGCAGGAGCGGGGTTTATCCCAAACAAGTTCCATTTCACCTTCCTCCACTAGCTCTTTGATCTTGTGGTACCTCACGTTTATATAGTTTATGCGTGCACGATAGACTAGGTTCTATGCCAACAGCAGAGTACTCTAACTATCACTGAATAATGTAACCTTGCTCTGCTCCACCCTAACTCATCAATCAGCCACCTAAGCCAAAGGGCTTCCTTTGCAGCCTCCGTTATCCCAATGTACTCAACCTTTATGGTAGACAAGGTCATGTTTGGCTGAAGAGTTGATCTCCAAGATATCGGTCCACCATATATGCAGAAGAGGTATCCAGTAGTAGACCTTCTTATATCAAGATCACCAACATAATTTACATCAATAAATCCTTTTAGAGGACTTGAACCTTCACACATCTTCATAGATTGTTCTCCAAATCCTTCCGACTGCCCACCAAACACCAAACCATAATTTCTTGTTCCATGGAAATATCTCAATATCTATTTCAATGATTTCCAGTGTTCCTTCTTAGGGTTAGCCATGTATCTACTAACCATGATCACTACATGTGCTATATCTAGTCTACAGCACACCTTAGTGTACATCACACTGCCTACAGCATTTGCATAAGGGACTCATTCCATGTACTCTCTCTCCTCTTCTGATTGGGGGCTCTGTAACTTGGAGAGAGACATATGGCTCGGCAATGGCATCTTTGTAGGTTTGGCCTTCTCCTTCCCAAACCTCTCCAGAACTTTTTGGACATACTTTTTTCATGACAAATGGAGCACTCCTTTGCATCTATCTCTATAAATCTCCATTCCAAGGATTTTCTCAGTTGGATCCAAATCCTTCATCTCAAACGCAGATGATAATGTCCTTTTCAATCTTTTCACAACATCCATGCTTCTACTGGCTATGAGCATATCATCTAAATACAATAATAGATATAGAACATCCTTCTCATCTACATCTTTGATGTAGACACAACAATCATGTTCACATCTACTGAAATCCAGTCTTAAGATAAAGCTATCAAATCTTCAATACCCCTGATGAGGGGATTGTTTCAAGCCATACAAAGACTTCCTGAGTAAATAGACCTTTTCTTCGTGTCCCATCTCCATGAAACCATCTGGCTGCTTTTTGTAGATTCTTTCCTCCAAAGTTCCATGATGGAAGGCCGTCTTCACATCCATCTGCTCCAATTCCATGTTATGCTGTGCCACCAGTGACAGCAAAACTTGAATAGATGTATGATGCACCATAGGAGAGAAAATTTTTGTGTAGTCAATCCCTTTTCTTTGTGAGTGTCCCTTAGCTACTAGCCTTGCTTTGAATCTAACTCCACCTTGTTCTGAAGGTGCTTCTTTCTTTGTGAAAACCTACTTTGAGCCAATAGGTCGAGCACCCTCTCGAAGATCCAGCAGCTACCATGTTTGATTCTTCTCAAGTGATTCCATCTCCTCCATCAAGGCTCCATGAATCATGATTCTCACTCTCCATGGCCTCTGCATAATTCTCTAAATATCCATTAGTAGTGATGAGTGCATAGGAGATAACCTCATCAATACCATATTTGACCAGCCTCCTAATAGTATGCTGGAGGTTGTGCAATGCCACTCCCACTAGCCAATCTCTGCCTGATGTCATGGCTGCTCCTGCACATCTATCTGAACTGCCGGCCCTCTATGTTGATTTTCAATATGAGACAATACTTTTTTGTCCAGCTCCACCTCAACAGGAACACTCCTGTAAGTGGATGTAACCTACATGCCATCATTCTTTGATTGGCCACCATTGTTCACCTTTGTTTCTCTGGTTCCATCTATCCTAAACCTTCTTAAGATGCTTTTCTCATCAAAGAAAACATTCCTGCTAATCACTAACTTTTGTGCCTGAGAGTCCCACAGCAGGTACCCCTTGACTCCTTGTAGATATCCTATGAATGCCATCTTTTGAGATTTCGGATCCAATTTGCTCCTCTCGATTGCCTCCATATGTGCATAGGCTGTGCAACCAAAGACTTTCAGGTGGCCAAGCTTTACCCTCTTCCTACTCTAGATTTCCTCTAGAATGCCTCCATTCAGCTTATAATGAGGGGACCTGTTCATAAGAAAATAGAAAAATGTTAGAGCATCACCCTAAAAGAACTTTAGGAGTGATGTCTGTAGCCTCAAACTCCGTGTCTTTTTGGTTAGTGTCCAGTTCATCCTTTCCACGACACCATTCTACTAGGGAGTCATCTTCACCATGTAATGGTCTTTGTTGTCATTTTTCTCATAGTACCTTCTGAACTCTAGGCTAGTATACTCTCCTCTATTGTCCGATCTCAGACACTTCACCTATCTTCCTGACTCTTCTACTTTAGCTCTCCAGGCTCTGAACCGGGCAAACATCTCTGATTTTTCTCTGATCAGATAAACCCACACCTTCCTTGACAAATCATCAATGAAAGTGATAAAGTATTTTTCCCCACCTCTAGCTGATACAGGAGTTGGTTCCCACACATCCGAGTGCACTAAATCTAGCACTCCCTCGTTATGCTTGGTACTTCTGACAAACTTCATCCTATGCTGTTTGCCAAAGATGCATGGCTCATAAAGATCTATGCCCTCCTTCTTCAGGACTGAGATCATATCTCTTCTACTTAGTTCAGTGAGTCCACGGTCACTCATAGGATCCATCCGATAGTGCCACAGCTGATATAAAATCTGCTCCTCCTAAGCCGCTGCTAGCACCTCTACACTATAATTTACTATTGAGCCTTCCATTCTGTAAAGATTGTTGCTCAGTCTTCTATCTCTCATCACCACCAAATCTTTCTTGAAAATTTTCAGACATCCACTCCCAGTCTTGCTACTAAAAGCATAACCCTGCTGCTCTAGGTAGCCCAAAGAAATTAAATTCTTTTTCAACTCAGGTACATGGCCGATATTTGATAATGTACGAATGATCCCATCATACATTCTCATTTCGATAAAATTGATTTCAGCTAATTTGCATAGGTGATCATCTCTAAGGCTGACACTTCCACCATCGGCCTTCTAGTAGGTAGTAAACCACTTTCGATAAGAAGTATAGTGGTGCGAGCATGCTGAATCCAATATCCGCATAGTATCACACTTTATGGATCCATCTGATACAACTAGCAGATTTTCTCCACTACTCATAAAAGCTGTATCATCTTCCTTGCTGGCCTTCTTTTTTTCTGATCTTAAAAGGGGACAATTTCTCCTCAGGTGTCTAGACTGATGATACTTATAACATTTCAATGTCGTCTTCCTCTGATCGTAAAACTTTGACCTGCCCTTGGATTTTCCTCTTGTCTTCTCCTTTGATCTTCTCTGTCTTTCATCCACAGCCATGATCTCAGACTTAGGGTCTTCCTTGTAGATCTTTTTCCTTTGCTCATTTGATCTGAGCACACCAACAACCTCTTCGTAGTTTAAGGTCTTCTTTTCATAAACTAAAGTTGTTATGAGACCATCATACGAACCTAGGAGAGAACATAATAGCAACAATGCCCGATCCTCCTCATCGATCTTCACATCCAAACTCATCATCTCAAAACACACCTGATTGAACCTTTGGATATGTGCAACAAGATCTTCACCTTCAGGCATTCTCAGACTATATAGCTATTTCTTCAACCACAGCTTATTCATCATGTTCTTCCCCATGTATGTGTTCTCCAATCTCTCCCAAAGCCCCTTTGCCATAGTTTCTGTGCAAACCTCAGGCAAAACTTGATCGACCAAGCATATCCAAATTATGCTAAAAGCAATTTCTTCCAACTCTTTCCAATCCTCAGCACTGATCTTCCTTAGCCTTTCTTTTATCAAGACCTTGTAGATCCTCTGCTGAACCAACAAGTCATTTACTCTTTGCTGCCATAGGGTAATGTTTTTCTTACCATCGAACTTCTTAAAATCCATCTTGAATCCACTTGATCCCATGACTTCAAACAAGTCAAGAACAAATCCCTAACACCCTTCATGATCTTGCACACCGGCAAAACTATCCTTCAAAGAAGATCTAACTAGTCCTAGATCTTCTTTCCAAACTTCTGTATCACCATTCCTCTGTGTAAATAATCTCCACCTCAATCTAGAGATAACCATGAAGCAAACTATAAGTTTTAGGATAAAACCTGGTGCAATAGATCCTGGATGTAGTAAATCCTAGGTGTCTTTCTTCCTTCCATGCAACACCGCTCTGATACCAATTATCGTTAATGCATGCTCTTTCCACATGGATTGATGTGGCCGTCGGTGATTAGTCAAGCAACAAGAAAGTACTTCTCAGAGATAAATGCGGAAGCATGATTAAATAATTCATGGAATAGAGAAGAAGAGAAGAAGAGACTTTTAGGAGAAAAGAGCTTTTATTCAGTATATTTCAGCACTCCTTACAATCTTGACCAGTTTTCAGTATATATACTTTACAAAGGGTCAAGCCCAAGCTCATAGAAAAACTCTCCAAATCTAAATAATCCACATACATAAAATAATAACCCATGAAAACTAAGTTAGCCCAGTTTCAGACTAAGCTGGCTAACTTGTGATTGGGTTGGCTCAATCACAAACTGAGCCAACCCAATTGTGTACCATGCCAACAGCCTAAAAATGCTACTTTCTATCTGGAGTTTTCTCTGAGACCTAGTTGACCCAATCCTGGACTGAGTCGGCCTAGTTTTCAACTTAGTCGGCTTAGTCTTAGGATGAGTCGGCCCAATTTCTGAATTTTGCTAGAAGAGTTAATTTCTTTTTTGATTCATTTTTATCTTTCTATGACCTATTTTTTTTTATTTCCAAGACTTGGGAGTGCCACTTCTAAGCTCATAAATTTATGAAGAGTTCAACATCTATGCGACTGTACTCGTGAGATGGACACACTACCTTCAAAAATTTTTTGAGGGAATTCCATATTAGATTTAGATCTAATCTCTGGAGAAAATATTTGCGAGGAAAAGACATCCAGATCTTTTCTAAGTGGATATCGATAGAGGCCAGCCATATGCGTGGCTCGTTCAAGAACCTCAGAAAATATCAAGATCATCGTAGGATAATCAGATTAGCCAAACAAGATATGAAATTAAATCTAATTTAATTTTTATTTTAATTTTTAATATTAGATCACCATGGTCAGATCTAAGAATCCTTAGATTTAATCAGATCATTTAAATTTTTTTTAGAAAAAATATCTCAGATTTGATCAGATCTGCACGATCCTACGATAGAAAATAGAATTTTTTCTTCAAATGGTATCAGAGCCAGGTTAGAAGTTCTTTAGATCTACCTTAGATTGGATTTTATTTTTATTTATAATCTGATATTAAAAAATTTTAGATATCACATCAGATGTGATTAGATATAAAATTAAAAAATTAAAAATTAAATAATTTAGATCTAATATGTATGAGATGCATGACTAGACTAGGTATAGAACAGTTCAATGTGTAGTCTAGTATGATCATATATTTATTTTGATTAAATATAATTTTAGATCTATTTAATTTTCTATTTTTTTGATGTTACAATTATTGTAGTTAGATATAAAAATTAAAAATAAAGTTTTTAATTTTTGATTTATTTATATGAGATATGAAAGATGCATGCTTAGACTAGTCATATAATAGTTCTATAAGATGTCTAGAATAGTTTTATTTTTGATATGATCAGATTTAAAATTTTATTTTTTAGATTTAATATATAATATTTTAGATCTGAAAGTATGCATATTGATGATACATGAGATGTATGCAAGATATGTATTAGTTAGATCTTTTTATATGTGATATATGATCTAACTAGTTTTGTAATAAAAAATTATATTTTTGATTAAGAAGTTTTCCATAGTCGTCCGGTCATAAGAACAAAGTAGGGTTTAAAGGCTCTCTCGTTCTATTCGATGGGATGTTCTTATAACATGTAGGGATGCCGCGCATTCATCCTTAATCAAAAATCAAAACTTATTTTTCTGCAAAACCCTAGGATTTTTATTACAAATTTTGTTTATGGATCCAAAACTTAATTATGAATTAAGATTATGTAATTAATTAGATCTAAAAATTATGAATTTTTAGATCTAAAATATATTCATTAAATTAGGTTCGGGCTTGGGTAGCTCAATTAGGTCTAGCAGTTGATCAAACCGAATCAAGAGTTTGTTAGGTGGAATGAAAGAAAGCTTAGATTTGACCAACTTAATAGGATTATGTCTGGGTCAAGATCGAATCACATTAAGATGTGACTCGATCAAGTCGAGACTTAATTTAGCTTCATGATTCGAGCCTGGATTATAGGCCAACCCAATTGGTTCAGATTCGATAATTTGGTGTCTAAGATAAGTTTGGCAGATATGACCGACGGGTTTTCATTTAGAAGCTACTCGACTTGAATGTATTCTTATTGAGTTAATGGCATATTTCTTCCAACGATCTTACTTACTTGGCCATTTGTGTCGACCTAGTTTGGATTTGAGGTGGCTAATAATTCGAGCCAATCCATGCCACTAGGTTAGTCATAATTGTTATGACTAAGTCAAGTCAAGTTTAAAGAGACCTAAATTAAATCTTCCTAAAAGAATAATAAGTCTAAGATCTTCCACCATTGTAGATGTGCAGGCCCTTTTCAGGGTTGATTGTTCTCGGCTGGATATGGTGGTTCAGTTGCACTAGGAAGATGCAACCATGTTTATTAAGCATTGGATGCTATGAGTTGGAGGATGGATTGGGATCAATATTTTGGATATGGTGAGAGACCCAATTAAAAATCTAATTTATGCAAATGATGGATCTGACTTAACTAAGAAGTAGATCAATATTTCAGATATGGTGAGATTCATGAATTAGAGACCAGGTTAGGATGCATAATGATTAGAGAATCATTGGACAAGAGTTGTCCACTCATCGATTGACCCATCGTCAATAACTGTTAGGTGAGGTGGTGAGTTAGTTGGTGGGACCACACCACCCACTAGAAATCAATAATCATAGAGATTTTTGCATCTCTGCCAAGGGAGTGTAGGGATCCGAGTAAATAGTGAGAGTCTAGTTTGTTTAAAAATAAAATTTCTAAATAAATTAATTAAGTCTAATTATAAAATCTAACTAGACCTAACTATAAGGATTGGATTCGATACTTCAAAATTATTTTGGATTCCGAGATGTTAACTCATGTATTGGAATAGGATCCTCCCATCTTACCAGCCCATCCATCTGCTCATCAGAGAGCGACTCTCGAGAAGTGGATGGATGAAGATAACAAAGCTAGGTATTATATGTTGGGCTTAATGTCTGATGAGCTCCAGCGCCAACATGAAGACATTAAGACTAGCCACCAAATGTTGGCTTAGCTACAAGAGTTGTTTGGTGAATAGAGTCGCATAGCCAAATATCAAGTCACTAAAAGATTATTTAAGGCTCAAATGCATGATGGACAATCGGTCCAAAATCATTATTTGATGATGATCAAGGACTTAGAAGACCTTGAAAAGCTCGATGTCAAGTTAGATCAGGATCTACAGACTGACATAATTCTACAATCCTTGACTGATGTGGTATGGACAGTTCATCATGAACTACGAAATGCATAAACTTCAGAATACCTTGGCTAAGCTCATGAATATGCTGGTTACTACTGAGCTTTCTATGAGAGATTCTAAAGGCTCAGTACTTGCTATGGACCAAACTTCTTTTAAGAGAAAATCTTTTGGAAAGAAGAAGAAGTCCATGAAGAAGCAGAAACTAGATGGTGGGAAGAAGAAGAAGGCAGAGCCGAAGAAAAAGACCGCTAACAAAGAAAAATATTTTTATTGCAACACTGATGGCCAATAAAAGTGGAACTACCCTCTTTACTTGGCCTGCCTGAAGAACAAGAAGGAGGCAGATCCTTCTGATGGTATGCTTGTTATAGAATCTAATCTTACGGTTTCTTTTACATTCAATTAGGTGCTTGACTCTGATTCTAGTGCTCACTTGTGTACTTCTATGTAGGATCATGAGGATAGCAGGAGGCTGAGGGATGGTGAGATGATCCTATGCATCAAGAATGGAGCAAAAGTTGCTACTATGTCCATGCGATCCTATTCTCTGTGATTACCGTCAGGATTAGACTTAGCACTTAGGAACAATTTTTATGTGAAGAAAATCACGTAGGATTTAAGCATGCATTTTTGAAACTTTTTTGAATAAAATAGTAGCAAAAGTAAATATAATCAAATATTAATCTACTGCATATATTGATCTAATCATTTTAAATCCTACTCAAGATCTAGACATGCTATTATGTAATTTATAATTTAAATGTGATCGATCAGCAAATCGAATCTGTTGGTTTAGAACTCATTACCTTTTCAAGGGTAGCTGATCACTGTAATCTGAATCCATTAGATAATGCTCTAGTGTTGCACCACATCCACACATATGTCTAGCCTTTATGGTTGGTCCATACAGAGCTTCTGGTCTTGATCAGCCCCACTAGAGTGCTAGCTCCTCGCCGAGATCTTCAATGGTTGATCATGATCAATCCAATCAATTTCCTTCTTTCTAATCTTCTTGATAATCTAGAAAATCAAAATATGTGCTTTGGAGGATGATGAAGTGGTGTTTCAAATTTGGTGGTGATCCGATGCTCATAGCACTCGATCTCTCCACCCGAACCAAGGGTCCCAACCTTAGGGTTTCACTCAGCCCAAAAACCCTGATGCACTAAAAACCCTCTCATGCCCTCTCTATGTGGAGTTTTTCTATGAAGCAAGTTTTTATAGAAAGATAACATTCAAATCTATAAACCTTATTTAGATTGTATCTAAAATTTGGGTATCCTTAGATATAAAAATTAGAAGAGAATAGAGGCATGAAGGAAAAATAAAGTGCTATAGGATTTTGCTCACCTTCACTCTAGGATTTTTTTTGCCCAAAACCAAAGCTCAATCACTTTTAAATTTTTATCATCAAAAGGTAACCCCTCAATATTCACACACAAAAAATCTCATAATTAATTTCATGAAAAATAAGTGGAAATTCCATGTGGAGTGGATAGGTTAAGATTGGTTGAACTAGTTTCAACCAACTTCTAGAATTTGAATTCAAATGGGGTCTTATCCTTTTCCAATGCCTATCCCAGAGGATGACAAGCAGAAGGACTCTACTTTTGCTCACTCTCAATCTAAAATTGCCCAAAAAAATGTACGACAAAAGATATGTTGGCATGGAGAAAAGATAAGGAAGAGATTAGGTTTTTCAAATTTCAAACCAACCAAGTTGAATTAAAAATTCAACTTAGTTTGAATTGGTCCAACCCTTTGACCAGATCAAAGGCAGAAGAGAGCAAGGGAGCACATTCATTTTTGCATGAGAAATCTCAGACCAAAAATAAAGGGCATGGGTCAAGGTGGAAATGCCAAATATAGTGGGTGCTAGAGAGAATTTAAAATCAAATCTCATTTGACTTGGTCCTAATTGGTTTCAACCAAACCAATTAATTTGGATCTTATTAGATTAGGTTAAACCAACCAAATTATTCTTAACCCAGACCAATAAATTATTAATCAAATTAAAAATTAATAAGATCCAGTTCCTGATCAAATTAGGGTCAAATCTTTCATAGCGATTAGGTCATCTCATGACTAGATCGAGTCAAATCCAATCGAATCAAATTCAATCAAACTTAATTGAATCATCATTGCTCCAATTGAGCTAATTAGCAATCAAATTGCTAATTAATCTTTTAATAAACATAGAGTCCCAATCGGATGGGCTTCTGGGTAATAAAGTTTTATCAACATGAAACTCTTGAAGAGTCCCAAATCAATGGGACTCTTGAACCTGATGTCCCAAACGAATAAAACTCATGATCATAGAGATCCAGACCAGTGGGACTCTTGATCAAAAAGTCTCAAATGAGTAGGACTCAGAGTCTTAATCTAGTGAAACTCTTGATCATAGAGTCACTGGTCATCAGGACTCTCGATCAGAGAGTGACTCAAAGAGTCCCGGACATGAAGGACTCAGAGTCCCAGTCCAGTGGGACTCAGAGTCCCAGTCAGTGAGACTCTTGACCACAGAGGCTTAGATCATCGAGACTCAATATCTACCATCAGATCAGGTAGAAACTCCTATTGTGTGTGACCTCATATGTTCGAATCCTAAGCCAATAATATAAAAATTATTTTTTTATACCAATCGATGTGAACATCTAGCAATAGTACCCGATATTTGGATAGGTCAAATAATTGCAAGACAATATTGACAAACCTATGGCATATGGTTATCGTATAATTCATCCCCATAACCTCGATGCTCAAAGGACGATCTTAGGTTTACTGTCAATCATAAAATTCATCCATATTGTATTTCAAAATTCAGTGTCCATCACATGGAGTATCCTGATCGAGGGTCTGCTAAATTGAAATACAGTGATGCACTTGCTCCAACACTTCGAGGAGTCAATCCCATCTTGACATACACACCGACTTCATAAGTACTTGACTACACCCAGTAGCCTTCCGTCATTGAATTAGAAATTTAGATAGTCCAGTACCTAAGTATAGTGAGTTGCTTGCAGATCACCATGGTGATCTCAGGTCTAAGGGACACTTATACCTATATACATCGCAAGCAACTTTTGATAATAGAGATCTCCGTAGTTGGATCATATTTAGTGAAATATATCCCTATACTTCATCTGCATACCATAACAGTATCTTCATAGTTTTTGGTTAAGAGGATAACCAACACTTATGGCACACAACAACCTACACTTGATACGTTGTCGTCCTGGATAACAATGAATCATTTGGTCGTGAACACGTTACAAGGACTAAATGATAAATCCTCCTTTATCGAGTCTAAATTATCCTAAGGACTTCATCAAAGAAGAGTTTATTACAGAAAGATGCATAAAGTGATGAAAAGATTAAAATAATAATTTTATTTATTAATAATTCTAGTATAATTATATTTAGCTCAACCATCAACAATCTAGATGATTAGCTTTAAGATATAATTTTCAACAACTCCCACTTAGACTAAAGCCACTCAGAATAGTATCGAATACCCATCTTCCATTTGTGATTAACAAAATCTTTGATTCCTAGAGCTTTAGTAAATAAGTCGGCCACGTTCTCCTTTCCATCAATCTTCTGAAGCTCGACATCACCTCACTCCAAGTTTTCTCGTACAAGGTGATAGTGACGTAGAATATGTTTGGTGCACTGATGTGCCTTCAGCTCATTCGCTTGAGCTATGGCTCTAGTGCTATCACAGTATAACAGAACCAAATCATCCAATAAAGGTGCCACTCCAAGCTCATCGATGAACTTCCATAGCCACGCAACTTTCTTCGTAGCATCAGATGTCGCGACTGAAGGTTCTTGATCTAGGATTTTATAGATAGATCCTAAAACTTTTTCAAGATCTTACAGCGGAGGACATAAATAAATTAAATATTTATTTAAATAAATATGTAAACACCTAGATCTCAAATCTATTATATGATCAAGGCATGATATTAAATTAAAAATTAAAATTAAATAAAAAAAATTGATCAAATCAATCTAGATCTACACTACATCAAATGCAGGTACGAAGTTTATAGATCATATCTATTACCTGAGCAAGTTTGATGTTCTAACTTACCGATCCAGGCTTGAGGATGAAGTCACGAGCTGCACATGTATCCGACCTCTAGGAGTCATCCACACGAGCCTACGATCTCTGATCTGAAGTTCGATGCAGAAAATCAGCACAGTATGCTAGTACTATACTGATCCTTCTTTGATGGTCGATCCGATGCTCCCTTCTTCAAAATTTGGACTCTCAAAAATATGAGAAGGAAGATGAGAGTTTACTAATCTAATAATATTCAGAAAAAACTCAAAAAAAGAGGAGATATTGAATATAAAACAGTCCTAGAAGAAGACCCTCTTCTTCTTTTCTTTTCCCTCACCTAGAGACCTAGTTTGGTGCCTATGGAACCCCCATGCCCAAGGACCCTCTTCCTCTGATTTTTGCACACCCCAAACCTCTCCCAAATCTATATATTTCATGAAAAAATTAGAACAAAATTCATCCAATAAATAGAGAAAAAGGAGACTCTAAGTTAGATCAAAATTCTAGACTAGGAATATCCAAACATGGAAAGTTGTTGGGGCGCGCAACTCTTGGGTGCCATCTCCATAATTATTGGTGTGGACCAGCAAGGGAGGGCACACAAAAAAGGAGATTATTTTCATGGAATAAGAGAAGAATTAATTAAAAAAAAGGGTGGCACTAAGGGGAAGGTCTTCTGGTCAACAAGGATTCTATCTCATAGAATCCTAAGCAAAACTAACTCCTCTTTTGACTTGGTCTTCCAACAAATTGCCTAATAAGAAAAGGAGGAGAGAAAGGGGGCATGAGAAGCCATGGGAGTGGAGAGTTTTCATGTAAGAAACAAAATAAAAAGGGCATGAGGCTTGAGGATTAAGTGGTGCAAGTGATGGGGAGTCCTAGTCACACTAGCACTCCTATTTTTACTTGGTCAAACAAGATCTTTTAACCAAATAAAATCAAGATTAAACCAATCCAATTAAATAAGACCTTAACCATTTAAGAATTTAATTAAATCAAATTAAATTTAATTTAATTTTAATTTATTTTCTAATGAAATTTAAAAATTGGGTTAATCCGAGTCCTAGTTAGACTAGGACTAGATCTTTCTTACACTTGGCTTATCCAATAAACCAATTGGACTTGATCCAATCAAGCCAAAACTAAATCTAATTAAATCATATTTAATTAAACTTAATCTCAACCTATTGGCTTAATCAAATTAAGCCAATTAGCAATTTAATTGCTAATCGATCCTCCTGCAACACTTGCACTAGCTTAAACATCAATTGTATTGATTGTTTAACCCTAAAATAATTCTTAATCATTGATCAACCATCCGATTAGATCATAGGCTCTAATGTGTGTGAACTCATAGGTTTGAACCTAAGCCAATAGCATAGAAATAAATTCTTATATCAATCGAGGTGACCATCAAGCAATGATACCCGACGGCTGGATAGGTCGAAGGTGTAGAACACCATCCTTGGAATCCATGTGGATATAGTTTTCATATAATTCATCCCCTTGATCACAATGCTCGTAGGACACCTCAAAGTTCAACTGTCAACTCTGATCAAGTTGTCCACATTGTATTTCAAAATATCAAATCCCTCTGATGGATTATCCTTGTCAAGATTTTGCTATATTGAAATAAAATGATAAATTCTTCTCCAACTCTTGGAGTGGTCAATTCCATCTTGATCACATTTCGACTTTACAAGTACTTGACTATGCCCAAATGCCTTCCATTATCGAATTAAAAATTCAATTAGTTTGATACCAAAGCATAATGAGTTGCTTGCAAGTCACTAAGGTGATCTTAGGTCTAAGGGATACTTATACCTATATCCCATCAGAGACATTCTCGACAGCAGAATGCTCTGGAGTTGGTCATGTTCAATGACGATTATCCATACATCTCACTTATATGCCATACCAGTATCTCCATACTTCTTGTTTAAGAGGACAACCAACCTATATGGCATATAGCGATCTATGCTCAATAGATGTTGTTGTCCTAATTAACAGCCTATCATATGGTTGTGAACAAATTTAAGGACTAATCGATAAATCATCTCTTTATCAAAACTAAACGGTCTTAAGGACTTCATCACAATAATGGAGTTCATTAAAAAATGGAAACTTATGATGAAAAAGATGTCAAAATATTTTTATTAATTAATAAATTAATTATAATTATAAAATAGCTCAACTATCAACAAGCTGATGATTGGCTTTGGAACATAATTTCCAATATCTCCCACTTGTTCTAAACCACTCGACACAGTATCTAATACCCATCTTAGACCTATGGTTGTCGAACTCCTTCATTGCCATGGCTTTAGTGAAGGGATCGGCTAGGTTCTCCTTTTCATCGATTTTCTAATGGTTGATGTCACCATGATCCACAATCTCACGGACCAAATGTAAGCGGCGCAAAATGTGCTTTGTCTGCTGGTGTGCCTTTGGTTCCTTTGCTTGAGCTATGGCACCAGTGCTGTCACAGTAGAGCAAGACTAGACTATCAATGGAGGGTGCTACTCCAAGCTTGATGATGAACTTTCTTAGCCACACAGCTTTCTTTGCTACATCTGATATTGCCATGTACTCTGCTTCACAAACAGAGTCAGCCACTATATGCTGCTTGAAACTTTTCCAGCATATGGCTCTACCATTTAGAGTAAAGATATACCCAAACACATTTTTACTATCATCATTGTCAGATTAAAAGCTGGAGTCTATAAATCACATAAGCTTCATATCTGACTCACCGTAAACCAACCATTGGTCCTTAGTATTTCTCAAATACTTAAAGATGATTTTAACCACCTTCTAATGATTTTCTTCAGGGTCAGACTAGTATCTACTCACCACTCCTAGTGAGTATGCCACGTTTGGTCTCGTACATATCATTGCATACATAATAGACCCCACTACCGAAGCATATGGGATTCTACTCATATGCTCTCTCTTTTCCGGAGTTATCGGACAATCCTTCTTAGAAAGAGAAATTTCTTGGCCTATCGAAAGATAGCCCTTTTTGAAATTCTCCACACTAAACCTCTTTAGCATAGTTTTTATGTACGTGGACTGGGATATATCAAGCATCTTTTTAGATCTATCCCTATAAATCTTCATCCCTAGGATGTAGGATGCTTCACCCAAGTCCTTCATAGAGAATTGTGATGACAACTAGACTTTTATTTCTTGTAGTGCGAGGATATCATTCTCGATTAAGAGAATGTCATCTAAGTACAAAATAAGGAATACCACTATTGGACCATTTGCCCATTTGTAAATGCAGGGTTCTTCTCCGTTCTTAACAAAGCCATACATTTTGATCACTTTATCAAAATGCATGTTCGAACTTCGAGATTCTTGCTTCAATCCGTAAATAAATCTCTGAAGCTTGCACACCTTGGACTCATCTATGGATGTGAACCCTTCAGATTGTATCATATACACCTCTTCGATCAGCTCTCCATTTAGAAAGGCTGTCTTCACATCCATTTGCCAGATCTCATAGCCCAGATGGACAGCAATAGCAAGCATGATCCAAATGGACTTATACATTGCCACAGGGGAGAACGTCTCATCATAATCAATACCATAACGTTGACGATACCCCTTAGTAATCAAACAAGCTTTATAGGTCTCCACCTTTTCATGTGCGCCCCTCTTCCTTTTGAAGACCTATTTACACCCAATGGGTTTAACCCCTTCAGGTGGGTCAACTAATGTCCATACATCATTGACCTTCATGGAATACATTTCGAATCTCATGACTTCTAGCCATTTCTTAGAGTCGGATCTCTACATCGCATCCATTTAAGTGATCGGATCCTCATCGTTCTCATCAAGTTCGATGGGATTACTATCCTGGATCAAGAATCCATAGTATCTATCTGGACGGCGTGGTACTCTACTAAATCATCTTAATAGTGTGGATTCACTAGGCTTCGAATATGATCTGATCAAATCTAACTTAGGTTCAACATTCTGTGTTGGACTTTCTATCTATTGAACTTCATCAAGCTCAACCTTAGAGGCAACAGTTCCTTCACCAAGAAACTTCTTTTCCAAAAAGGTTGCCTAACGAACACCATTTGTTCATTAGCAAGGTAGAAATAGTATCGTTTGATCTCTTTTAGATACTTTATGAATGTATACTTGTCAGACCTAGATCCAAGTTTGTCTGTAACTAACCATTCGACATAAGCTAGGCATCCCCAAAGCCTAAGGTGTGAAGTGCTGGCTTACGCTCTGTCCATATCTCATATGAGATTTTAACTATAGACTTACTTGGAATCCTATTTAATAGATAACAAGCCGATTAGAGTGCATATCCCTAGAAGAATATTGGCAAGCTGGCAAATCCCATCATGGATCAGACCATGTCTAACAAAATTTGATTTCTCCTTTCAAACATACCATTATGCTGTGGTGTTTCCGAAGGAGTCCATTGGGAGAGAATTCCATTCTCTCCTAGATATATGAGAAACTCATCAGAAAGGTATTTTCCTCCTCGATCAGATCAAAGAGTTTTAATACTCTTCTCAATTTATTTTTCTACTTTACTTCAGAATCATTTGAACATTTCAAAAGAATCCGATTTATATTTCATCAGATAGATATATCCATATCTGGATAAATCATCTATGAAAGTGATGAAGTAGACATATCTACCTCTGGCACTTGTGCTCATTGGTCCACATACATCAGTATGTACTAGAACTAAGAGCTCATTGGCTCTCTCACCTTTTCTAGTAAAAGGTGACTTGGTCATTTTACCAAGAAGATAGAACTCATAGATTGGAAGTGATTCATAATCATTGACTTCGAGGATTCCCTCTTGAGTCAACCTATTTATCCTATTCTTGTTTATATAACCTAGCCTACAGTGCCATAAGTAGATATCTAATACACTATCTAATCTATGATGCTTGCTAATAGAATTGACTACATTAATAGGTTGTGATAACATATATACACCATTATTCAATTATCCACAGAAAGCAGTAACACCATTCACAATGACATTACTAAAAAAAAAAACCTATTTTTTGGGTCAGGTTCGTTCAGATCTGATTTAATCAATAGGAATATTTTAAAAAATTTTTTCTTAGATCTAAATGAAATCTAATACTTTTCAAATCTAATTTGATGGATCTAATAAAATAAATAAGATTTAATTTATACCTTGTTCTTCGATAATCTTATTATCCTATGATGATCCTGCTGATTTGCTGAGATTCTGGATGCAACCATGCAATTACCTGGCCTCTACCAGTATCCACTCGAACAGGATCTGGATATCATCTCCTTCTCAATCTTTCCTCCAAAGATCAGATCTTGATCTGATCTTGAAGGTCTTCAAAATAACTTTTGAATATCTAATGTCGTCTCTTGCAGTAATGCTGCCTTCTTTGTTTCTTGTCGCCTTTTTCTTGCCTGGATCACACCAAACTAAAGCCCAAAGCCCCTTGGGCATGGAGAGGAGAGAGAGGATCTGAGGAAGGCATGGTGGATACAGGGAGAGAGCAATGTGGCATGGGCAAAGGGAGAGCCTCTACAAAGCTAGGCACAAATAGGGTTTATATAGACCTTGCTGCACCATGCAGTGCCACATCATCCCGACCAATCACACCTCTTCATGCAATCAGATCTAATTTGATTGGTGGGATGATATCACCTAATCCAATTAGATGAGAGCCCCTCTCCAACACCCTTAGGTGGTGCCAAGACTAGTCAAAGCAGAGTCCTTTGGTGCCACCCAGTTTGATTCCAAGAAACAACCTAAAGTCCCATCTATATGAAACTCCAGGCATCCCTATCCCTAGGTGCACACCTCCCTAGGCATGCACCCCCTCCTTTCCTCTTTCTAGCAAGGGGATAAGCCCCTATCCGCTCTCCTATGGGTGCATGACGTATGGGCAGATGTCTAAGTATCAAAGGTCATCGTTTGACCAAAGTCAAAAGACAAGAATTAGCAGGTGATAAAAAATGGCAGGTGTTGTCTCAAATTTATCTTATAAATTAAGACAACCTTTTTTTGATCTAGACAAGCTCCAGCCAAATCAAGTAAAGATACTTGAGTGAGCACAAACACATTTGACTTGATCGAGATAACTTTTAATGATTGTAGAAGAAGAACATTAGGCTCAATCGTGTGCTAGCATGATTTTCTTGAACCTAATTGAATCTAATTCAAATCAATTGAACTAGGTTAGTCCAATTGATGATATCCAGATCCAAACCCTTATGTGTATGATCTAGTTAGATTCAATTCTGTATGGTAATGGGATATGTCATGATCTCTATCATCGACATCATCAAACACCTTCCAATGGATCAGAACTTTTTTGATTCAGACAACTAGAATGATCGATCATCCAAATCATTCTAATTGATCCAAAAATCCATCAGTGACACCTAGCAGTATATGATGGCAATCCATCAAAACTGAAAATAAATCTCTTGGTGTAGTTACATGTGTGATTAAGTACTTCTACCTTGAGCTCCGATTAGATTAGGGTTAAGGTGAACTCGTCAAACCCTAATTTCTGTCATATGATTTAATTATTTGATTCAAGTGTGATGTGAAAATTATAATAGAAACTCTTTCTATTATTTCACTCTACCATGGCCATGGGCTTATGGACTTGATTCTTATGATTATCATAAGGCTACTCCTCATCTACCGAGGTAGATAGATTCTCTCTTGGTGCTATCCAATTCCTACAGTGAACATGCTATAGCCAACATACACCTCAGGATTTCGAATGGCTAGGAGATCGAGTCATGGTATAGTCAAACTATAACACCCTCAAGGTGAACTGTCGATGCACCTCAGGTCAAAGAATCAGACACACCAATGCAGCTTCAAACCAGTCATCGATGAGAAGGTAGACTTTCTTATGACTGCTTGAGGTGGTCACGCTCAGTGCCCTCATTCTCTAACGAGTACTTATACTCTCACTCCGATGTCTCTACACCATAGACTCAAGACTCATCTACTATAAAGAAATGATTATACACCAATCTTCCAAATTAATCACCATCCTTATGATGATCCTACGGTCCGAAGTATTTTATGAGTTAATAACGAAAATTCATGTCTTAAATTTTCAACTCTTGAAAATAAGAATTATCATTACCATTAACTCTAGAGATGTATCACAGACAATAAATACACATTATGATAGAAAATAATCTATTTTATTATTTATAGTCAAAATTATAATTTTGCCTTTAGAAATGTATAACAAGTGTTAGCCAATTCTAGCTTCTAAGGCACACATATCTAACAAACTCCCACTTGATCTAAAGCTAATTGACTATAAATCTAAGTCCCATCTTCTTAAGGTGGGCTTCGATCTTCTGTTGGTCCAACGGCTTTGTAAGTGGGTCTACCACATTATCTGTAGAGTCGACTCTCTTGACCTCGATGTAACCATTCTTGAGGTAATCACAGATGAGGTGGTATCGCCGTTCGATGTGCTTGGACTTTTGATGAGATCTCAGCTCCTTAGCAAGGGCTATGGCGCCATTATTGTCATAGTAAAAAGGAATAGCATCTAATGGCATCACTCCGATCTCTACAGCAAACTTTTTGTACCAGAATACCTCCTTCGCAACTTCTGATGCAGCAATATATTCTGCTTCCATAGTGGAATCTGCTATCACTATCTGCTTGAAACTCTTTCAACTGATAGCACCATCATTACACACAAACAAACTTCAAGATGTCGACTTTCGATCATCTACATCGAACATAAAATTTGAGTCTGTATACCCCCAGACTTGGAGTTCTCCATTACCAAACCAATAACATATCTTTAGTTCTTCTCAAGTACTTAAGGATACATTTCACAGAAGTCCAGTATTCTTTACCTAGATTCGACTGATATCTGCTCGTGACACTCATAGCATGGGCTATATCAGGTCGCGTACATAACATGGCATACATGAGGCTCCCTATTGTTGAAGCATAAGGGATCTTTCTCATGCGTTCTATCTCCTCAGATGTGCTAGGGCACATCTTCTTGGAGAGATGGATACCATGTCTAAAGGGTACCAAACTCCTCCTAGAATTTTCCATGCTAAACCTCTTTAGCACTTCCTCTATGTACATCTTCTGTGAAAGTCCTAGCATCCTATTCGGTCTATCTCTATAGATCTTAATTTCTACTATATAGGATGCTTCTCCTAGGTCTTTCATAAAGAATTATCTAGATAACCACACTTTAACTATGGTCAACATAGGAATATCATTCCGAATAAGAAGGATATCATCCACGTACAATACAAGAAAGACAACAGCGGTCCCACTGACCTTTTTGAAGATACATAGTTTCTCCTCATTCTTGATGAAATCAAATAATTTGATCACATCATTAAAACGAGTATTCTAACTCCCAGATGCTTGCTTAAGTCCATATATGGATCTTTGCAGCTTGCATACCTTATGATTAACATCATTGGATGTAAAATCTAGTGGCTGTTTCATATAGATATCTGAAGGGAAATCCTGATTTTCCTTACCAAGTTCATCCAGATCTGATCAGATCAAGAGATATATTTCAAAAAAAATTTTCTTTGATCTAGATCAGATCTAAGATATTTTAGATCTAATTATTATTATTTTAGAAATTAAATAAAATCTAGATAGATTAAATCAAATTTAATTTACGTTGATATGGGTAATCCTATTATCCATTGATGATCCTGTATGCAGCGGAAGGTTCTGGATCTAGCCACGCAAGTGCCTGACCTCTACCGGTATCCACTCAGGCTGGATCTAGAGATCCTCTTCTTCTCTATCACATCTCCAGAAATTAGATCTGGATCTGATCTGGAGGATCTTCAAAACTCCTTTTGAAGATCGGCAGTCGTCCTTTGCAGCAGTGCAGCCTTCTACCTTTCAGTCGCCTTTCTTTGATCTGGATCGCACCAACCAAAAATCCAACACTCCTTTTAGATGTGGAGAGGAAGGGGAGAAGGTGGTTTGGTGTGGAGGAAGAGGGGAGAGGCAGCCTTGGGCATGGGGAATTATGATTCAATTATTTATATTCTTTGAGTTGGGCGTAGGATCTTATTTATAAACTAAGCGTGATCCAACTCCTCTTCTTTCCAACCAATCACAACCCTTTGTGAAATCAGATCTAAATCTGATTGGTGGGAATAGAGTCCCCTGGATCTCTCCTTAGAGGGTACCAAAGATCAATCAAAGTTGGTTCTTAGGAGAACTCTAATTAGAATCCAAAAAGGAGATGGAGTCCCTGTCCAACAGGGACTCCTAGGCGCCTCCAACTTGGGCACACGCCAAGGGTGGCGTGCACCCTCATCCATGCCAGGTTCTGGTAGGGGGACAGGCCCCCACCAGCTCACCATAGGTGCATGACATGTGGTCAAAAGTCAAAGTATCAATGGTCAATATTTGACCAGTCAAAGGTAGACTTTTGACCAAAGTAAAAAAACAAAAAATGGCAGGTGACCAAAAATGGCAGATAATGTCTTACAAACTAAGACAACCTTTTCAGACTTGGACAGCTCCAGTCAAACCATATGAAGGCCTCTGATTGAGCACAAACTCCTTTGGCTCAGTTAGGATAACTTATTTATGATAGCAAAAGAAGAACGTTAGGTTCAATCGAGTGCTAGCACGATTTCCTTGAACCTAATTGAATCTCATTCAGATTAATTGAACTAGATCGGTTTAATTGATGATCACCAGATTCAAACCCTTGTTTGTGTGACCCAGTTAGGTTCAGTTCTATATGGTAATAGGATATGTCATGATCTCTATCATCGACATCATCGAAACTCCTTTCGATGGATCAGAACTCTTTTGATTCGAACAGCTAGAATGATCGATCATCTAAATCATTCTAATTGCTCCCAAAATCCACCAGTGACACCTAGCAGTATATGGTGGCAACCCATCAGAGTTGAATGTGAACCTCTTAGTGCAGCTACCTGTGTGATTAAGTCCTTCTATCTTGTGCCCCGATCAGATTAGGGCTAAGGTAAACTCGTCAAACCCTAGTTTCTATCATATGATGTAATTATTCGATTCAAGTCCGATGTGAAAATCTAAATAGAAACTCTTTCTATTATTTTACTCTGCCATGGCCATGGACTTCTGGACTTGATTCTCATGATCATCATAGGGCTGCTCCTCTACCATCGAGGTAGATAGATTCCATCTTCATGCCATCCAGTTCCTACAATGAACATGCTATAGCCAACATACACCTCAGGATTCCGAATGGCTAGGAGACCGAGTAATGGTGTAGTCAAACTATAAGACCCTCAAGGTGAACTGTCGATGCACCTCAGGTCAAAGAACCAGACACACTACTACAGCATCGAGTCAGTCATTGACGAGAAGGTAGACTCCCTAATGACTACTCGAGGTGGTCACGCTCAGTGCCCTCGTTCTCTAACGAGTACCTGTACTCTCGCTCCAATGTCTCCACACCATAGACTTAAGACTCATCTACTAAAGAAAAGCGATTGTACACCAACCTTCCGGATCAATCATCATCCTTGTGATGATCCTATGGTCGGAAGCATTTTATGAGTTAACAATGATTATTTATGTCTTAAATTTTCAACTCTTGAAAATATGAATTATCATTACCATTAACTCAAAGGATATATCACAAATACTAAATACACATATGTGATAGAAAATAACCCATTTTATTGATATTAGTCAAAATTATAATTTTGCCCCTAGAAGTGTATTACAAGTATCAGCCAATTCTGGCTTCTAGGGCACATATATCTAACAATATCTACTTTAAGGTATCTATTTAAAAATGCTATTTTCATATCTATTTGTCATATTTCATAGTCGAAATAGGCTATAATAGCAGGTAATGTGTGGATGGATTTTAGCATAACTACTGATGAAAAGATATCCTGGTAGTCAATGCCTTCATGTTGACTATACCTTTTTGCCACTAATCTAGCTTTGAAGGTCTCCACATTCTCATCTGCACCAATCTTTCTCTTATAGATCCATTTACATCCAATAGGTACTATACCTTCTAGTGGATCTACCAAGGTCCAGACTTGGTTTGAGTGCATCAAGTCAATTTCTAACTTCATTATCTCTAACCATTTCTCGGAGTCGATATCCAATATCACCTCATCATAGGTTTTGAGATCATCACCATGAACCCCATTACCTACGAGGAATATTTTCTCTACTTCTTCTAAAATAGTACCTAAGTACCTCTCAGGGGGATGGAAAACCCTTTTCGATCTATGAGATGGAGGAGGTAGTGATTGAATTGGCTCAACCTGATTTGATTCCATTTGGTTCTTAGCTCGTTACTCTTATGAGACTTTCTCCTTAAGTTTGATCTGCTTTCTAATGCCTCTATCTCGAATAAACTATTTTTCAAGAAAGATGGCATGTCGACTCACAATCACATCATGATCTTCTGGAATGTAGAAATAATATCCTAATGATTCTTTAGGATATCTTATAAATCAAGATCTAAAGGACCTAAAGTCTAACTTGTCCGTTTGTTATCTTTTGACATGACCCGGACAACCCCAAATTCTGAGATAACTCAAACTTGATTTCTTACCATGCCATATCTCATATAGTGTGGTAGGAACGATTTTAGAAGGAATCCTATTTAGTAAGTATATTATAATTAACAAACTATATCCCCAAAAAAAATCAGAAAGATCTGTGTAGCTCATCATGGATTGGACCATATCTAATAGGGTCCAGTTCCTCTATTTTAAAATTTCGTTGAGTTGAGGTATTCTAGATGGAGTCCATTGAGAGACTATGCTATTTTTTTTGAGATAGTGTAGGAATTTCTGACTAAGGTATTCACCTCCTCGATTTGATCGAAGAGCCTTAATGGTTTTTCAGTTTGCTTCTCTACTCCATGTCTAAATTTCTTAAACTTTTTAAAAGCTTCAAACTTGTGTCTCATAGGATACACATACCCAAACCTAAATAAATCATCAAATAAAGGTTATGAAGTAGACAAAGTTGTCTCTAGCTGATACATCAAATAGGCCGCACACATCAGTATGTACTAGGGTAAGAAGATCCGTGGCCCTTTCCCCATGTCCTACAAAAGGGAGCTTAGTCATTTTACCATGAAGACAAGATTCACAAATTGGATATGACTCAAAAGTCAATGGACTCAATAGCCCGATTTTCTCCAATTTGTTAACCCCATCTTCTACTATATGACCTAGTCTTAGGTGCCATAGATACCTATCATTTGGACTATCCCTTGGTCATTTCATGGCACTCACATTTTGCTCGATATTAAAAATAGATACATCAATATGTAACTGGTAAAGACCGTTAATAAGGAAACCACTTGTAATTTTATTTCTTTCACAAAGAATGTTACAATGGTCCTTAAGAAAATAAATTACATAGCCTTCTAGTGCTAGGCATAAAATAGAAATCAAATTCCTGCTTACTGCAGGCACATAATAATATTCTTTTAATACTAAGTCTAAATCAGATGGTAGTCAAAGAGGGTATGCTCCCACGGCCACAATAGTAACTCTTGCTCCATTTTCGATGCACAGAATCATCTCACCATCCCTCAACCTCCTGCTATCCTCAAGATCCTGCATAGAAGTGTACAAATGAGCAGTAGAACCAGAGTCAAGCACCAAATTGGATGTAGAAGAAACCATAAGGTTAGACTTAATAACGAGCATACCTCTAGAAGGACCTGCCTCCTTCTTATTCTTTAGGGTGGCCAGGTATGTAGGACAGTTCTGCTTTTAGTGGTCGTCAGTGTTGCAATGGAAATACTTTTCTTTGTCAGCAGCCTTCTTCTTTAGCTCTGCCTTTTTCTTCTTTCCTCCTTCCATCTTTTGCTTTTTCACAGACTTCTTCTTCTTTTCAAAAGACTTTCTGTTGGAAGAAGTCCATTCCATAGCAAGTACTGAGTCTTTAGAACCTTTCGAAGAAAGCTCAGCAGTAACCAGCATGTTCATAAGCTCGGCTAGAGAATTTTGAAGTTTATGTAAATGGTAGTTCATGATAAACTATCCATATGCGTCAATCAAAGATTGCAGAATTATATCATTCTACAGATCTAGGTCCAAGTTCACTCTGAGCTTCTCAAGCTCTTCTAAGTCCTTGATCATCATCAGACAATGATCTTGGACTGACTATCCATCATGCATTTTAGCCTTGAATAGTCATTTAGTAACTTGATACTTGGCTATGCGACTCTGTTCACCAAACATCTCTTGCAGGTGAGCCAACATTTAACGAGCAGTCTTGATATCTTCATGTTGACGCTGAAGCTCATCAGACATCGATCCCAACATATAATATCTAGCCTTGTTATCTTCGTCCGTCCACTTGTCAAGAGATGCTCTCTGTTCAGTGGATGGATGAGTTGGTAAGATGGGGGATCTTGATCCAATAAATGAGTTAACTTTTTGAAACGCAAAATAATTTTAAAGTTTTAGAGCCAATCCTTGTAATTAGGTTCAGTCAGTCTGTGGGTGTCCAGGATACATGCTAGTGGATTGGATGCAGATATTTTTCTATAGAGAGTCAAAGTTTTTAGTTAGATATTATAATTAAGACTTGACCAATTTATTTAGGAATTTTATTTTTAAACAAATTAGCTCTCACTATTTTTTTGGATCCCTAAACACCCTCTATAGAGATGCAAAAATCTTCACGATTAATGATTTCTAGTGGGTGGTGCGATCCCACCAACTGACTCATCACCTCACCTAGTAGTTATTGGTGATGGGTTAGCCAATGAGTGAACAACACTTGTTTAATGATTCTCTAATCATGGTGCACCCAAACTTGGTCTCTAATTCATGAATCTCACTGTGCCCATAATATTGATCCACTCCTTAGTTAAGTTAGATCCACCATTTGCACAAATTGGATTCCTAATTGAGTCTCTTACCGTATTCAAAATATTGAGCCCAATCCATCCTCCAGTCCATAGCATCCAATGCCTAATAGATATGGTTGCATCTTTTCAGTATAACTGAACCACTATAACCAATCGAGAACAATCAACCCTGGGAAGGGCTCGTACATCTACAATGATGGAAGATCTTAGACTTAATCTTTTCTTAGGAAGACTTAATTTAGGTCTCATTAAACTAGACTTGACATAGTCATAACAATTATGACTAACCTAGTGGCATAGATTAGCTCAGATTATTAGCCACCTCATATCAAGACTAAGCCAACAAATATGGCCTGGTAAGTGAGATCGGTGGAAGGGATATGCAATTAACTCGATAAGAACGCATTTAAGTCGAGTAGCTCCTAATTAAAAAGTAGTCGATAGTATCTGCCAAACTTACCTTAGACACCAAATTGTTGAGCCAGAGCCAATTAGATTAGCCTACAATCCAGGCTCTAACCACTAAGCCTAATTAGGTCTTAGCTTGATCGATCACTTATGTGATTCGATTTTAACCTAGACTTAATTCTATTAGGCTGGTCAATTTAGTTATTCTTGATCCCATCTAACTAACTCTTGATTTGATTTGATCAACCACATAGACCTAATTGAGCTACCCAAGCCCGAACCCAATTTTATGAATATATCTTAGATCTTAAATTCTTAATTTTAGATCTAACATATTTCATAATCTTAATTCTTAATTAAGTTTAGGGTTCACAAACAAAACATGTAAATAAAATTCTAGAGTTTCAGGATCTATGGTTTTGCAGAAAATAAGTTCTTGAATTTTTTATTAAGGACGAACGCGCAGCACCCCTACACATCATAAGAACACCCCATCGAATGGAAGGAGAGGGCATTTAAATCCTACTTTATTCTTATTACCATATGGCCAAGGGGAACACCTTAATCAAAAATAGAAAAACTATAAAACTAGTTAGATCTACATCATGTATCTCATATATAAAAATTGATCTAACTATAAACATGTTTTGCATACATCTCATGTATCATATCATGCATATTTTCATATCTAAATTATATTATAATTATATAAAAAATTAAATTTAAATTAATAACATTAAAATAATTCTATTCTATATAATTATGTAGAACTATTCTACAACTAGTCTAAACATGCATTCATCATATCTCATATGACTCAAAAATTAAATAATTTTATTTTCTAGTTTTTAGATATTATTATAATATTTATAACATTAAAAAATAGTAAATAAATTAATCTAAAATTATTACTTAATCAAATTAAATTATGATCATGCAAGACTATAAATAAAATAATTCTATTATACAACTAGTCATGCAACTTGTAGAACTTAGATCTAAATTATTTAATTTTATTTTTTTTCTAAGTTTAGATCTAATCACATCTCCGATGACATCTAAAATTACCTAATTATTAGATCAAAATTAAATTAAAATTAGATCTAAATAATTTATGAAAATCTAGCTCTGATACTAGTTGAAGAAAAAAATCTATTTTCCGGATCAGGCTCGTTCAGATCTGATTTGATCAAGAGAAATATTTTAAATTTTTTTTTCTTAGATCTAAATCAAATTTAATACTTTTTAGATCTAATTTGATAAATCTAATAAAATAAAATAAATTAAATTAGATTAGATTTAATTTATACCTTATTCTTGGGTAATCTTATTATCCTGTGATGATCCTGCTGATTTGCTGAGGTTCTGGATGTAACCATGCAATTGCCTGGCCTCTACCGATATCCACTTGGGCAAGATCTGGATATCTTCTTCTTCTCAATTTTTTTCCAAAGATCAGATCTAAATCTAATCTTGAAGGTCTTCAAAAAAGTTTTTGAAGATCCGATGTCGTCTCTTGCAGCAGTGCTGCCTTCTTTCTTTCATGTCGCCTTTTTCTTGCCTGGGTCGCACCAAACTGAAGCCCAAAGCCCATTGGGCATGGAGAGGAGAGAAAGGATCTGTGGAAGGCTGAGAAGAGAGAGGGAGAGAGCAATGTGACATGGGCAAAGGGAGAGACTCTATAAAGCTAGGCACAGATAGGGTTTATATAGACCCTACTGTGCCATGCAGTGCCACATCATCCTGACCAATTACGTATCTTCATACAATCAGATCTAAATCTGATTGGTGCGATGACATCACCTAATCCAATTAGAAGAGAGCCCCTCTCCAACACCCTTAGGTGGCACCAAGACTGGTCAAAGTAGAATCCTTTGGTACCACCTAGTTTGATTCCAAGAAGCAACCTAGAGTCCCATCTGTATGGGACTCCAAGCATCCTTATGCTTGGACGCACGCCTCCCTAGGCATTCACCCCATCCTTTTCTCTTTCTAGCAAGGGGACAAGCCCCTATCTACTCTCCTATGGGTCCATGACACATGGGCAAATGTCTGAGTGTCAAAAGTCAACGCTTGATCAAAGTCAAAAGACAAGAATTAGCAGTTGATGGAAAATGGCAAGTGTTGTCTCAAATTTATCTCATAAATTAAGATAATTCTTTTCTAATCTGAACAAGTTTTAGTCGGATCAAGTAAAGGTACTTGAGTGAGCACAAACATATTTGGCTTAGTCTAGACAACTTTTAATGATTATAGAAGGAGAACATTAGGCTCAATCATATGCTAGCATGATTTTCTTGAACCAAATTGAATCTAATTCAAATCAATTGAACTGGGTTAGTTCAATTGATGATATCCAGATCCAAACCCTTATTTGTGTGATCCAGTTAGGTTCAGTTCTATATGATAATGGGATATGTCATGATCTCTATCATTGACATTATCGAAATACCTTCCAATGGATTAGAACTTTTCTGATTCAGACAACTAAAATGATCGATCATCCAAATCATTCTAATTGCTCCTAAAATCCATCAGTGACACCTAGCAGTATATGGTGGCAACCCATCAAAACTAAAAACAAACCTCTTGATTTAGTTACATGTGTGATTAAGTTCTTTTACCTTGAGCCCCGATCAGATTGGGGTTAAGGTGAACTCGTGAAACCCTAATTTCTATCATATGATTTAATCATTTGATTCAAGTTCAATGTGAAAACCTTAATAGAAACTCTTTCTATTATTTTACTCTACCGTGGCCATGGGCTTATGGACTTGATTCTCATGATCATCATAGGGATACTCCTCATCTACTTAGGTAGATAGATTCCCTCTTGGTGTAATTCAATTCCTATAGTGAACATGCTATAGCCAACATACACCTCAGAATTTTGAATGGCTAGGAGATCGAGTCATGGTATAGTCAAACTATAACACCCTCAGGATGAACTCCCGATGCACCTCAAATCAAAGAACCAGATATACTACTGCTGCTTTGAGCCAGTCATCGATGAGAAGGTAGACTTCCTTATGACTGCTCGAGGTGGTCACGCTCTATGCCTTCATTCTCTAACGGGTATCTATATTCTTGCTCCGGTGTCTCTACACCATAGACTCAAGACTCATCTACTATAAAGAAGCAATTGTACACCAACCTTTAGGATCCATCATGATCCTCATGATGATCCTACGGTTGGGAGCATTTTATGAGTTAATAACGAAAATTCAGGTCTTAAAATTTCAACTCTTAAAAAGAAGAATTATCATTACCATTAACTCAAGAAATATATCACAGATACTAAATATATATTATGATAGAAAATAACTCATTTTATTATTTATAGGCAAAATTATAATTTTGTCCTTAGAAGTGTACAACAAGTGTCAGCCAATTCTGACTTTTAGGGCACACATATCTAACAATTACAAACTCATTTCTTTATTAAAATTTCATATTTGTTCATGGCCAAAAGGTCTATAGAAATGATATTTAAAAAAAAACTAGGATAAAAATGACAATCACTAAGAACAACGGTATGTGATTCAAATACAAATTTCAAAATTCCTAAAGCTAGAACTAGAACTTATCTTCCATCTCCAACATTTAGGAATCTCTCGCCTTGCTCGAATCTTCTACTGACTTGCAACCCCTGCAACGAATTGCAAATATAGAAAATAACTCATTTTATTATTTATAGGCAAAATTATAATTTTGCCCTTAGAAGTGTACTACAAATGTCAGCCAATTCTGACTTTTAGGGCACACATATCTAACAATTACAAACTCATTTCTTTATTAAAATTTCATATTTGTTCATCGCCAAAAGGTCTATAGAAATGATATTTAAAAAGAAACTAGGATAAAAATGACAATCACTAAGAACAACGGTATGTGATTCAAATACAAATTTCAAAATTCCTAAAGCTAGAACTAGAACTTATCTTCCATCTCCAACATTTAGGAATCTCTCGCCTTGCTCGAATCTTCTACTGACCTGCAACCCCTGCAACGAATTGCAAATATGGTAAGAGCTACCAATATCTAATACCCAATCAGTAATATCACAAATAGAGAAATTGCAAGGAGTTATCATATAAATACCTTGCCTAGCAATAGCTTGCTTCTTTCTCTGCCTGTTCAACTTCAAGGAGGCAATGTACTGAGGACAGTTCTTCTTCTAGTGCCCCCGCTTCTTGCAAAAGAAGCATTTAGCTTGACTCTTATCGAGCTTGATCTTCCTAGTCTAGCCCTGCACTAATGTCCCAGCCTGAACTTGCACCTTCTTTATTTTCTTCTTTCCTTTCCTAAAGGGTCGAGAACTAAAAGACGAACCTTCCACTAAGTTCATCGACTCTTTATGGAGCTGGTGATCCTTCTCAAAGTTCTAAAGTAACTCTTATCGTTCACAACATCACAGGCATCACCTAGCTTTGATACCAAATTGTAGACCCATGATATCGCTCGAACGCCAATCATCCTTGACTTCACAAGCACCGATATCATGTTATGGAAGCTCCTGATCTTTAGCACGGATCTGAAGAAACCTGTGATGTTCTCTATGGGTGGCAAACCACCGATCCTCCACCTAGATCTGTTATGGGGCGCCTCCCTCCTTGGGCTTGAAGGAGACGCCCCCTTCTCTAGGGCTTCTTCAAGAACCCTAGGGCGGCAACTCTAGAGAGAAGAGAAGAAGAGAGTTGAGGAAGAAAAGGTCTGTATTCCATAGCTTAATGAAACTCTAATACAACCTATGTATTTATACATAGCTATTAGGCCTAACCAAAAAACTTTCTGGCTAACCCAATACATGAAAGCACTCACCGAGCCCATGTACACCCATATCTCCCATGCTCCCATCCTCTAGATCTAGACTCATCCCATATATCAATTAGCCTCCTTAAAACCTCTCAAACCAGGCCTTAAGACCCCTAAGATCAACCCAAACCCTTGCTCAAAATAGACCCTCACGTAACTCTGCCCGCGTATTGAGCCGGCTCAGTCTCAGCACTGAGCCGACTAAGTTTCAATGGGTCAGCTTAGTCTGAAACTGAGCCAGCCCAGTCCTGCGCCATGCATTAGTCCTAAATGCGCAACTCTCTATTTTGCCTATGTATTGAGACTTAGCCGATCCAATTTTGGACTGAGCCGACTAACCTATAGAAAATCTTCTTTCTACAGTTTTGATTCCCTAACTTTGGTTTCTTACTTCACCTTGTGTCTTAGGTCTTCAAAGCACTAACCAAGCTCCTGAAATCTCCAGAGCCAACCCCCTGACTCCTTTCGTGGCCTCCTAAGGCTTGGGAGCACCATAAATCCTCACAATCTCCATCTTGGTGCTCCCAAGCCTTGGCAAACCTCTCAACAATGACCTCCTGCATGATCATACTATCTCTACGCACTCGATAGCATATGTGCAAACATCACCTCCGCCAATTCTCTTCAGCTATTATGCACCTTTGAGGCCTTAGGGATGACTGCCTCCACTGCTGAAGACCTGTGCTTGCTTTTTGGCACCATCCTAAAATTGTAGGATCCTTTCTGCTTAGCAGCTACATCACTTTTTCGGCACTTTTCTGGAGAACCTATAGCATTTCTGCACCAGCACATGCTGTATCACCTGACACGATCTTCTCAGAGCTACACCTACCCACCTGCACATGCCGCTCCACCTAGAACTGTGCATCACCAGTACTCTGAACTCATGTCAAATTTTCTCTCCATTTGTGAAGCCACCATTGTGGAGCTCCACCTATATCCAAAGTGCACCTGATGCTGCAGAAGTCGACTCTATGCATGAGTCCCTTGAGGCTAACCACTCAACACTGCACTGCTAAGCCTATCATTACACCTTGAATACTATTGCTATCCATTCGAATACTCCATGCTTTGCCACCCTTGTCGAAGCCATCTCGGATACCTCCGCATTCTACGGGCACCTCCAAAATTTAAGAGCTCATCCAACTCTTCTGAATCCAGTGACTGAATCCTAAAAAATTCCACCATAGTCCTTCTCTTCTACCCCTACACCAGCCATCACTTCAGTTATACATGGAGAACCATCCTCCACTTGAACCACGACTCTTCCTGGTGCTCCTATAGAAGAAATCTGATCCATGATACTTTCGACTACTAGAGAACTCCTGGTGCTCCTTGAGACCTCCTGGCTCTCCCTGAGACATGCACCCAATCTTCCTGAGAAATTACTAACACTCTCTACTGAGATACACTCCTCGACTACTACACCATCGAGCCTCTCTCAGCCCTTGTGCCTCTAGGTTAGCGCTCCTGTAGTACTCTAGCTCTCCCTGACTCATCTCTGCACCACTTTACAGCCATCCAGCACTGACCCGCTGGACCTTCATGGATCATCCATCTCCATTATTCCTAAGGCTTTGCAAATCTATGTTTTGGTCAAACCATTGAATACATCTTCGACTACTTCTCCGCCTTCCTAACACTGAAGGATGTATAGTCGATAGTTGCTTCTTTAGCCTTCCTTCGACCATTATCCCTTGGAAAACCTCTCTTCAACAGTCCTACACTACCAACTTCCTAGAGAACCCTGATGCTTTCTGCTGAGATACCTTCCTCGGCTACTGCATCGCTGAGCCTCTCTCAGTCCTGCATCTCCATGGAAGAACTACTATAGCACTCCAGTTGTTTCTATCTATCACATAACCATCATACATCCCAGCCTTTTTCATCAAGATCGATTAGTAAATCATGCACCAAATCTTTCCACCCTGGGAAAATCCCATCCCATTAATTCTCTCAACCTGCATCTTCAACTCGCTGCTCCTGGTTGGCCAAACCACAGTAATAACAAAAGTAGATTTGAGACATTCCATAGAATCCTTATGCAGATTTTTGATTTCACCTTGTACGACTTCTCCTTTCCTTTCATGCACCATCAGGCTCTGAAACTTGACTCTTTCCACTCACCATCAGGCTCTGAAACTGGCTCTAATACCATCTTATCATCCACAATATTTCAGGCATCACCTAGCTCTGATACTAAATTATAGAACCATGATATCGCTCGAATGCCAATCATCCTTGACATCACAAGCATCGATATCATGTTGTGGAAGCTCCTGATCTTTAGCACGAACTTGAAGAAACTTGTGATGTTCTCTATGGGCAGCAAACCATCGATCCTCCACCTAGATCTATGATGGGGTGCCTCCCTCCTTGGGCTTGAGGGAGATGCCTCCTTTTCCAGGGCTTCTTCAAGAATCCTAGGGTGGCAACTCTAGACAAAAGAGAAGAAGAGAGTTGAAGAAGAAAAGGTCTGTATTCCATAGCTTAATAAAATCCTAATACAACCTATGTATTTATACATAGCTATTAGGCCCGACCAAAAAACTTTCTGGCTAACCCAATACATGAAAGCACTCACCGAGCCTATACCCATGTCTCCCATGCTCTCATCCTCTGGATCTAGACTCAATCCATACATGAATTAGGCCTCTTAAGATCTCTCAAACCAGGTCTTAAGACTCCTAGGATCAATCTAGACCCTTGCTTAAAATAGATCCTCGCATAACTCTGCTTACGCACTGAACCGGCTAAGTTCCACTGGGTTGGCTTAGTCAAAAATAGAGATGCCCAGTTTTATGCCGTGCCAGTAGTCCCGAATGCACAGCTCTCTATTTTGCCTGTGCATTGAGACTTAGCTAATCCAATTTTGGACTGAGCCAGCTAACCAGCAAAAAATCTTCTTTTTGCTGTGTTGATTTTGCGACTTTGGTTTCTTTCTTCACCTTGTGTCCCAGATCTTCGAAGCACCAACCAAGCCCCTAGAATCCTCGGAGCGGACCCCCTAACTCCTCCTGTGGCCTCTCAAGGCTTGGGAGCACCATAAATCCTCATAGTAACCCCAGTAAGTCATGGTAGTTTACTTCAGACTTTGTCATTCTGAAATGAGTAGGAAAAGAGAGATAGGACTTTTGGCAGCGAGTTCAGTATTGCATCTTTCTCAAGTTGTTCATACAAAAGAAAGCCGAGTTTGCTCAAGCGCTCTATCAGCTCGATCATATACAGTACATGATCAGTGACAGAGGCTCAATCCCACATTCTGGCATTGAAGATGGCGTAACTAGTCTTGTACCTCTCAACGTCATAGGGTGTGCTAATAGAATCCTCCAACACATGGAGCATTTCATTTGGCTAAGCTATCTCAAACCTGCGACTGAACTCATCGCTCATCGTAGCCAGCATAATATAGTGCACCATGGTTGGATCACTGAGCCATTTTTGATAAGTATCTCTGACTATTCCATATGCATTGGCAGCTGGCTCCTCAGGTGTACGATCCATTAGCACATATAGGATCCGTTCATGCTCCAGGATAATCTTCAACTTTCGATATCAGCTATCGAAGTTGGGTCCCATCAACTTATCATTATCTAATAATGATTGAAATGATAGGAAAGTGGCCATGTCTGCACAAAGAAAAACCAAAATTTAATTAGTAATTGATTCATTAAATCTAAAGATTTGGACTTTAATCAAAAAGTTTCTTCCACTATTTTATTCGAATTGGTAGCCTCTACCTCTAATTCGAGGAATTATCCTAATTCTATAGTGGGTAATAAAATTCACATAGACTGTACACAAGCCTAACTTTGATTGGCCCACCCTACATCTAAGGATAGGTTCATAACCAATTGTTTCTCCAAATAACTTTCAGTAATTAAATTTTGCCCCAGGCCTTGATCATTTGGCTTTGGCCTTCTCAAAAAAGGGTCCAATTAGGTCCAACCATTAACATGACCATACTTGGCCCATCCAACCAATAAATCATCAGGCTCAACTTTGATTGGCCCACCTGACCATCATCATTTAGAAAGATGTATCCAAGAGATCATATAATGAATGATAATTCCATCAATCGATAAGCACCAGGCCTTTGAGCCTCCAATGGTTATCCAACTGATGGACTCATTATCATCCACTTTAATGGAAGGCTATGATCCAGTTATCATATAACTATTTTATTTTAGGGATCTAATAATTTTAGAGAATTTAATTTATAGAAGCGAGTAGGTCAAATTAACCAACTTGTCATGATCCTTCCACTAACTTTACCAAGTCAGCTTAAGGGAGACCATTATTAGGCTGGTCTAGGAGCACCTAAATTAGTCAAACTATTTACCTAGATGACACGGGTCAGCTCGAATAGTTCGATAATCTGATCAAAATATATTCTCACTAAGAGGCCAGGTAAGTTCGATCAATGGAAGGGTTTGCCAGGCTTGCCTTAGATGCCATCAGAAATGGCCAAGTAAGCGAGCTGCCAATTAAAAACCATTGGTCTGATTTACCTTAAACACCAACTGGTTTAATTAATTTGAATTAGATCAACTTAATAGTTCATGCTAGACCGCGTAGCTAAGAATCAAGGCCATCTTGGGTCTTATTAAAGATATGGACTTGACCAACTATAACTATTGCAATTGATCTAGAGAATTCCTTACCTAATCTAAGATAATAATTGATTAGATTTAGTCAATTCTCTAATTAAGTTCATTCTTTAATCTAACCCTAGGTCTAATCCAATTAATGAACCTAATCCCTACTAATGCATTAACCCAATGTATTATGATTTGTGTAATAGGATCTTCAATTTACAATCCTAGAACCTAATCAAATAACTTTTTAATTCTTAATTAAGTTTTGGGCTGAAGGTTGAGGTTTGGCTTTTCAAAAATAATTTTCATGTTTGTAAAATATTTTTACAATATGGTTCTATGAACCAAGTTACATTTTTAATTCATAATCAATATACAAGTAACATAAACATGAGTCTACTTTAGATGTAATTAAAATAGTTTTAATAATAATCAATTATAAATCTTTCAAGATCAAATATAACATATTTATGAAGATTAAAATTAGATTAAAATATTTTTAACCAGATCATAAATTTTTTTAGATTTAATTTAAAATTTTATGATCAATATTTTAGATCAGTACGTACTAGGATAACCTATTCACTATAAGGGATAAACCTTACAGCAGAACAACCTTATGATAGTTTGTGAAATCTATAATATTTTATTTTTAGATTTAAAACTATTTTAAATCTATTAAATTATAAATAGAATTAGATCAAATCTAATAAATTTATGATTAGAGTCATATCATCATAAACTAGGACAACCTATTCACTATAAGTGGTAAACCTTACAGCAAGACAACCTTATGGCAGTCCGTGAGATCTGAATTATTTTTAAAAATTTTAAATTTAATAATTTGATTATAAATTATATCTAATATAAGAAATAATCTAAACATGTACAAAAATCATGTAATAACAATCTTGCTCTGATACCAATTGAAGGTTCTTGATCTAGGGTTTTACAGGTAGATCTTGAAACTTTTTCAAGATCTTGTAGCGAAAGACTTAAATAAATTAAATATTTATTTAAATAAATATATAAATATCTAGATACTAAATCTATTACATGATCAAGATATGATATTAAATCAAAAATTAAAATCAAACAAGAAAGAAAAGGTTGATCAAACCAACCTAAATCTACACTACATCAAATGCATGTATGAAGTTTATAGATCATATCTATTACCTGAGTAAGTTAGACATTCTAACTTGCTGATCCAGACTTGAGAATGAAGTCATGAGCTGAACACATGTCTGGCCTCTAGGAGTCATCCACACGAGCCTACGATCTCTAATCTAAAATTCGATGCAGGAAATCAGCACAGCATTCTAGTACTGTGCTGATCCTTCTTCGACGGCCGATCCGATGCTTTCTTTTTTAAAATTTGGACTCTCCAAAATATGAAAAGAAGGATGAGAGTTTACTGATTTGAGACTCTCTCAAAAAAAACTCAAAAAAGAGGAGAAATTGAAAATAAAACAGTCCTAGAAGAAGACCCTCTTCTTCTTCTCTTTTCTCTCACCTAGACACCTAAATTGGTGCCTATGGAACCCCTATGCCCAAGGACCCTCTTCCTCTAATTTTTGCACACCCCAAACCACTCTCAAAGCCCTATATTCCATGAAATAATTAGAATAAAATTCATCCAATAAATAGAGAAAAAGAAGAGTCCAAGTTAGATCAAAATCCTAGACTAGGAATATCCAAACGTGGAAAGTTGTTGGGGCACCCAACTCTTAGGTGCCTCCTCCACAATAATTGGTGTGGCCCAGCAAGGGAGGGTGCACAAAAAAGAAGATTATTTTTATAGAATAAGAGAAGAATTAATTAAAAGAGGGAGCGGCACTCAAGGGAAGGTGTTTTGGTCAATAAGGATTCTATCTCATAGAATCCTAAGCAAAACTAACTTCTCTTTTGACTTGGTCTTCCAACAAATTGCCTTATGAGAAAATAAGGAGAGAAAGAGGGTGTGAGAAGCCATGGGAGTGGAGAATTTTTATGTAAGAAACAAAACAAAACTGGCATGGGGCATGAGGATTAATTGGTGCAAGTGATGGAGAGTCATAGTCACACTAGGACTTCTGTCTTTACTTGGTCAAACAAGATCTTTTAACCAAATAAAATCAAGATTAAACCAATCCAATTAAATAAAGTCCTAACTTATTTAAGAACTTAATTAAACTAGATTAAATTAAATTTAATTTTAATTTATTTTCTAATTAAATTTGAAAATTGGGTTAATCCGAGTCCTAGTTAGACTAGGACAAGTTCTTCCTTGCACTTGCCTTATCGCATAAACCAATTGGACTTGATCCAATTAAGTCCAAACCAAATCTAATTAAATAAAATTTAATTAGACTTAATCTCAATCTATTGGCTTATTCAAATTAAGTCAATTAGCAATTCAATTGCTAATCGATCCTCTTACAACACTTGCACTAGGTTAAACACCAATCGTATTGATTGTTTAACCCTAGAATGATTCTTAATCATTGATCAACCATCCGATTAGATTATAAGCTCTAATGTGTGTGATCTTATAGGTCGAAACCTAAGTCTGTAGCATAAAAATAAATTTTTATATCAATCGAAGTGACCATCTAGCAATGATACCCGACGGTCGGATAGGTCAAAGGTGTAGAAAACCATTCTTAGAACCCATGCGGATATAGTTTCTTTATAATTCATCCTCTTGACCACAATGCTCATAGGACACCTCAGAGTTCAACTATCAACTCTAATCAGATTGTCCACATTGTATTTCAAAATAGCAAATTCATCTGATGGATTATCCTGGCCAAGGTTTTGCTATATTGAAATACAATGATACATTCTTCTCCAACTCTTGGAATGGTTAATTCCATCTTGATCAAACTCTGACTTCGTAAGTACTTGACTATGCCCAGAAGCCTTTCATTGCTGAATTAGAAATTTAGTTAGTCTGATACTAAAACATAGTGAGTTGCTTGTAAGTCACTAAGGTGATCTTAGGTCTAAGAGATACTTATACCTATATCCTATCAGAGACATTCTCGACAGCAGAATACTCTAGAGTTGGTCAGGTTCAATGACGATGTACCCGTACATCTTACCTGCATGTCATACCAGTGTCTCCATGCTCCTTGATTAAGAGGATAACCAACCTATATGGCATATAACGATCTATGCTCGATAGATGCTATTGTCCTAATTAACAGTCTATCATTTGATCGTGAACAAATTTAAGGACTAATCAATAAATCCTCGTTTTCTCAAAACTAAATAGTCCTAAGGACTTCATCACAACAATGGAGTTCATTAGAAGATTTAAACTTATGATGAAAAAGATGCCAAAATATTTTTATTAATTAATAAATTAATTATAATTATAAAATAGCTCAACCATCAATAGGCTGATGATTAACTTTGAGACATAATTCCCAACAGCGACATACTCCATCTCACACACAGAATCGACTATAGTGTGCTGCTTGGAACTCTTCCAGTAGGCTGCTCCTTCATTTAGGGTAAACACAAAATCTAACATACTTTTGTTATCATCATGATCTAACTGAAAACTGGAATCAGTATATCCCATAAGTTTTAAGTTAGTATCTCCATAAATGAGCCACTGGTCCTTGGTATTTCTCAAATACTTTAGGATTGTCTTCACAACCTTTTAGTGATTTTCACCTAGGTCAGAGTAGTATCTGCTCACTACCCCTAGAGAGTATGATATGTCTGATCTCGTACACATCATAGCATACATAATAGAATCCAATACCGAAGTATATGGTATTCTACTCATATGCTCTCTCTCTTGTGGAGTTGTCGGACAATCCCTCTTCAAGAGAGAAATTTCATGGCTTATCAAAAGATAACCCTTCTTGAAATTCTCCATGCTGAATCTCTTCAGCAAGGTATCAATGTACGTGGACTGGGATAATCCAAGCAACCTTTTAAATCTTTCCCTATAGATCCTCATCCCTAGGATGTAGAAAGTTTCTCCCAAGTCCTTCATGAAAAATTGAGATGATAGCCAAACCTTTATTTTTCATAATACAGGGATGTCATTTTCGATTAAGAGAATGTCATCAACATACAGTACAAGGAATACAATAATAGAATCATTGTTCTATTTATACATGCAGGGTTCTTCTCCATTCTTAATGAAGCCATATGTTCTGATTACTTTATCAAAATGCATGTTCCAACTCTGCAATGCCTGCTTCAATCTATAAATGGATCTTTGAATCCTGCACACCTTAGACTCGTTTGTGGATGTGAAACCCTCAAGCTATATCATATACACTTCTTCATCTAGCTCTCCATTTAGGAAAGCTTTTTGCACATCCATTTGCCAGATCTCATAGTCTAGGTATGCCGCTATCGTAAGCATTATCCGAATAGATTTAAGCATTGCCACTGGGAAAGACATCTCGTCAGAGTCAATACCATAACGTTGACAATATTACAAGGTAATCAGATGGGCTGTATAGGTCTCCACCTTCCCATCTTCACCCCGTTTTCTTTTGAAAATCCACTTACATCTGATGGGTTTTACCCCTTTAGGTGGATCAACTAGTATCCATACAATGTTGACCTTTATGGACTCCATTTGGATTCCATGGCTTTCAACCACATATCAGAGTTGGACCTCTGCATGGCATCCATGTAGATGATTGGATCCTCATCATTCTCATCGAGTTCGATAGTATCACCATTCCAGACCAAGAAATCATAGTATCTATCCAATTGATGCAGTACTCTACTAGATCTTGTTGATGCCATTTCAATAGGCTCTGGATTTGATCTTATCAAATCTAGTTCTGTAGGTTCACTAGAATGTGTCGGTTTTTCCACCTATCAAACTTTATTAAGTTCAACATTAAAGGCAGTTGTTCTTTCACTAAGAAACTTCTTTTCCAAAAAGACTGCTCTATTGCTAACAAATATCTTTTATTTTTCAGCAAGGTGGAAGTAATAACCCCTAGTTTTCTTAGGATATCCTATGAACCAACATTTATCGAACCTAGGTCCAAGCTTTTTTGTTTGCAAATGTTTAACATAAGCTGGACATCCCCAAATCCTAAAGTGAGAGAGTATCGGCTTATGCCCAGTCCATATCTCATATGGAGTCTTTGCAATAGACTTGTCCAAAATATTATTCAAAATAAAATAGGCAGTTTCTAATGCATAAGCCCAAAATAAAATCGATAGACTTGTAAACCCCATCATAGACCGAACCATGTCCAATAGGGTTTGATTCCTCCTTTTAGATACACCATTATGCTGTGATATTTCAGGAGGGATCCATTGTGAGAGAATCTCATTCTCTCCTAGATATGTCAAAAACTCATTGGAAAGATATTCACCTTCTCGGTCAAATCAAAGAATTTTAGTACTCTTTCCAAGTTATTTTTCTACCTCATTTCGATATCGTTTGAACATTTCAAATGAATCAGACTTACTCTTCATAAGATAGACAAACCCATACCTAGATAGGTTGTTAGTAAATATAATAAAGTAGTAAAACCCACCTCTAGCACATATGTTCATAGGTCCACATACATCAGTATGTACTAGACCTAGAAGCTCAATGGCCCACTCACCCTTTCCAGTAATAGATGGTTTGATCATCTTACCAAGAAGACAAGACTCATAGGTATTCAAAGATTCATAATTATCAATGTCAAGGATAAGCTCCTTGACTAACTTGTTAATCCTATTCTTGTTTATATGACTGAGCCTACAGTCCTAAAGATAAGCATTAGTGACATTATCTAGTTTTGGTCATTTATTCGACGTGTCCATTATACTAATAGGCTATGATAAAATATAAATGTCATTTCTTAATTATCCTTAGATTATTGTAACATCATTCATAATGATATCACAATAATGTCCCTTTATTGATAAACTATAATCATTTTGGGCCAAAAGCCCAACAGATATTATGTTCATCATAAAAGATGGACAATTATGACAGTCACTTAAAATGACACTATTATTTTTGAAAAATAGTTCAAGAGTTTTCAATGCTAGGATTGGAACTTGACTTCCATCCCCAACATTAAGAAATCTATCACCATTCTCAAATATTCTACCAATTTGAAGTCCATGCAATGAATTGCATATATGAATCAAACTTTTGGTATCTAATACCTAGGTAGATGTATCATATACGAAAAAATTATAAGATATTATCATATAACAGCCAAGACCAGCAAGCACTTGCTAATTTTTCCTATTCAGCCTATTTGGGTTCAGAGGATAATACCTCTTTAGGTCTGCCTTATTAGCGTCAATACTAGACTCCTTGTTCTTAGGTTCTAAATACTTGCCACTGTCCAATAGTGAACAGAGCGGACTGACTCTAGCCATTTTAATTATCTGAAAGAAAAACATGAAATCTTATTAGTACTTGAATTAATTAATCCTAAAGACTTAAACTTTTGCCTAAAGGTTCTTCCACTATTTTTAATGAATTGGTAGCCTCTACCTCCAATTTGAGGAATTACACTTACTCCTTATCGAGTATTGGAATCCACACAAACTACATATGGATCTGAGGAAAGCTTTGGCTAACATGTGTGCATCTATGGGTAGGTTCACAACCAATTATTTTTTTTAAATAATTTTTAGTATTTAGGTTTTGCCCCAGATGCCAATTCAGTAGGCTATGGCCTCCATTGAAAAAGTCTAGTTAGGTCCAACCATTAACATGATTTACTTCAGTGCATCAAACCAATGATAACTAAGCCCGAGAAAAGCATTGACTAACCTAATCATCATTAAGAGAGTGTGATCTAATCATCATATGATGTACAGTAATTCCAATATCCAAATAAACACTAGGTGTAAGGCACCTCCAATGTTCACCCAAAAAATTGGACTTATTACTATTCACCTTCGTGTGAGGCAATGATTCGGTTATCCCCATAACTTAGTCATTTTAAGGACCTAATAATTTAGAGGATTTAGTTTACATGTGATTTATGGATAGAAAGGACATGGACCAAATCTCTCCTACTGACTTCACCAAGTCAAATTCTCCCACTGACTTCATCAAGTCAATAGGTGAGGACTAGGATCAATTTATGTTCATGGGCACCTAGTTCAATCATACTGATTGAAATCAATCAAACTGGTTTCTAGTGACATTGGTTAGTTTGAATCACCAGGTGATCCAATCAAATCCCAATCGACCATGTTGGCCAGGTAAGTGAGATCAGTGGAAGGGATATGCCATTAACTCATCAAAGATCGAATCAGTGCGAGTAGCTCTCAATTAAAAATCACTGATCTAAACTATCAAACTTACCTTAGACACCAATCGGTTAATTAAGTTTAATCTGATCAACTTAGCAATTTTAGGCTAGACCGCTTATCCATCAATTAAGTCCATCTTGGTCTTGTTAAAGACATGGACTCATTCAACTACAACCATTGGAGTTGATTCTAGAGTATCCTTGACCTTATCTAATTCAACACTTGGTTAGATCTGATCAATTCCTCTAGATTAATCCATTCTTTAACTAACCTTAGGTCCAACCCAATTTATGAACCTAAATCATCTAACCCTTTAACCCATAGTCTTATGATTTTGTCTTAGGATCTTAATTCATAATTCTAGATCCTATGAACAATACTTAATTCTTTTAATTAAGTTTTTCGGCTGATGGATCTGAAGGAAAATCCTAATTTTCTGGACCAGGTTCGTGTTAGATATATGTGCCCTAGAAGCCAGAATTGGCTGACACTTGTAATACACTTCTAGGGGCAAAATCATAATTTTTACTAATATCAATAAAATGGGTTATTTTCTATCACATATGTGTATTTAGTGTCTGTGATACATCCTTTGAGTTAATAGTAATGATAATTCATATTTTCAAGAGTTGAAAATTTAAGACATGAATAATCATTATTAACTCATAAAATGCTTCCGACCATAGGATCATCACGAGGATGGTGATTGATCCGGAAGGTTGGTGTACAATCGCTTCTCTTTAGTAGATAATCTTGAGTCTACGGTGTGGAGACATCGGAGCAAGAGTACAGGTACTCGATTAGAGAATGAGGGCACTGAGCGTGACCACCTCGAGTAGTCATTAGGAAGTCTACCTTCTCATCAATGACTGACTCGATGCTGCAGTGGTGTGTCTGGTTCTTTGACCTGAGGTGCATCGACAGTTCACCTTGAGGGTGTTATAGTTTGACTACACCATTACTCAGTCTCCTAGCCATATGGAATCCTGAGGTGTATGTTGGCTATAGCATGTTCATTGTAGGAACTGGATAGCATCAAGATGGAATCTATCTACCTCGGTGGTAGAGGAGCAGCCCTATGATGATCATGAGAATCAAGTCCAAAAGTCCATGGCCATGGCAGAGTGAAATAATAGAAAGAGTTTCTATTTAGATTTTCACATTGGACTTGAATCGAATGATTACATCATATGACAGAGACTAGGGTTTGACGAGTTCACCTTAACCCTAATCTGATCGGAGGCTCAAGATAGAAGAACTTAATCACACAGGTAGCTGCACCAAGAGGTTCGCATTCAGCTTTGATGGGTTGCCACCATATACTGCTAGGTGTCACTGGTGGATTTTGGAGAGCAATTAGAATGATTTAGATGATCGATCATTCTAGCTGTTCGAATCAGAAGAGTTCTGATCCATCGAAAGGAGTTTCGATGATGTCGATGATAGAGATCATGACATATCCCTATTACCATACAGAACTGAACCTAACTGGGATCACACAAATAAGGGTTTGAATCTGGTGATCATCAATTGAACTGATCTAGTTCAATTGATCTGAATGAGATTCAATTAGGTTCAAGGAAAATCGTGCTAGCACTCGATTGAACCTAACGTTCTTCTTTTGCTATCATAAATAAGTTGTCCTGACTGAGCCAAAGGAGTTTGTGCTTAATCAAGAGGCCTTCATATAGTCTGACTAGAGGTTGTCCAAGTCAGAAAAGGTTGTCTTATTTTGTAAGGACATTACCTACCATTTTTGGTCACCTGCCATTTCTTCGTTCTTTGACTTTGGTCAAAAGTCTACCTTTGACTGGTCAAATGTTGATCATTGACACTTTGACTTCTGTCCACATGTCATGCACCTATTGGAGAGCTGATGGGGGCCTATCCCCCTACTAGAACCTGGCAAGGAAGAGGGCACATGCCACCCTTGGCGTGTGCCCAAGCTGGAGGCGCCCAGGAGTCCCTATTGGATAGGGACTCCATCTCCTTTTTGGATTCCAATTAGAGTTCTCCTAAGAACCAACTTTGACTGGTCTTAGGCGCCCTCTAAAGAGGAATCCAGGGGACTCTATTTCCATCAATCAGATTTAGATCTAATTTCACAATGAGTTGTGATTGGTTGGGAAGAAGAGGAGTTGGATCATGCTTAGTCTATAAATAAGACCCTGTGCCCAACTTGAATTATGTCTGAAATAACAATTCTCCATGCCCCAAGGCTGCCTCTCCCCTCTTCCTCCATGCCAAACCACCTTCTCCCTCTCCTCTCCATGTCCAAAAGAAGTTTCAGACCTTGGCTGGTGCGATCTAGATGAGAGAAAGACGACTGAAAGCTAGAAGGCTGCACTGCTGCAAAGGACGACTGCTGATCTTCGAAAAGAGTTTTGAAGATCCACCAGATCAGATCTAGATCTAATTTTTGGAGACATGATAGAGAAGAAGTATATCTCTAGATCTAGCCCAAGTGGATATCAGTAGAGGTCAGGCACTTGCGTCGCTGGATCCAGAACCTTCCGCTGCTTACAGGATCATCAACGGATAATAGGATTACCCACTTCAAGGTAAATTAAATCTAATTTAATTTATCTAATTTTATTTTAATTTCTAAAATAATAATAATTAGATCTAAAATATCTTAGATCTAATCTAAATCAAAGAGAAAAAGTTTTGAAATATATCTCTTGATTTGATCAGATCTGAATGAACCTAGTCCGGAAAATCAGGATTTTCCTTTAACTGGTATCAGAGCCAAGGTTCTAAAAGTATTTAGATCTAATTTTAAATTTATTTTAATTAGAAAATAAGTGATTTTAGATGTCACATGAGATGTGATCAGATCTAAAATAAGAAAAAATTAAAATTAAATGATTTGGATCTAAGATTAGAAAATATGCATGACTAGTTCTAAAATAGAATAGTTCTATAGAATAGTCTTGTATGTTTTCAATTTAATTTGATTAAATCATATTTTAGATCTGATTTATTTACTATTTTTTGATATTATAATGGTTATAATAACATCTAAAAAATAGCAAATAAAATTATTTAATTTTTAAATATCATATGAGATATGATTGATGCATGTCTAGACTAGTTGTAGAATAGTTCTACATAATTATCTAGATTAAAATTTATTTTGATTAGATCAATTTAAATCTAATTTTTTAAATTATTATGAGATAATTTAGATCTAAAAATATGCATGATTCGATACATGAGATGTATGCAAAATATGCCATGATTAGATCTAATTTGTATATGAGATATATGATATAGATCTAAAACTGTTTTGTAGTATTGCATGTTCCTGATTAAGGCGTTCCTCTTGGCCGTCCGGTCATAAGAACGAAGAAGGGTTTAAAGGCCCTCTCTTCCCATTCGATAGGGTGTTCTTATGATGTGTAGGGGTGCTGCGCATTCGTCCTTAATCAGAAATCCAAAACTTACTTTCTGCAAAACCCTAGATCCTGAAACCCTAGGATTTATTGTGCATATTTTGTTTATGAACCCTACTTAATTAAAAATTAAGATTATGAAATATTAATTAGATCTAAAATTGAGAATTTTAGATCTAAGACATATTCATAATACTGGGTTCGGGCTTGGGTAGCTCAATTAGGTCTAAGCGGTTGATCAAATCGAATCAAGAGTTGGTTAGATGGGATCAACAATGCTTAAATTGACCAGCCTAATAGGATTAAGTCTGGGTCAAGATCGAGTCACGATCAAGCAAGACCTAATTAGGCTCAGAGGTTAGAGTCTGGATTGTAGGCTAACCCAATTGGTTCTGACTCAACAATTTGGTGTCTAAGGTAAGTTTGGCACATACGACCGACTGATTTTTAATTGGAAGCTACTCGACCTGAATGCATTCTTGTACGAGTTAATGGCATATTCCTTCCACCGATCTCACTTACCTGGCCATATCTGTTGACACAGTTCTGATCTGAGGTGGTCAATAATCCGAGCTAACCCATGCCACTAGGTTAGTCATAATTGTTATGACTATGACAAGTCTAGTTTAATGAGACCTGAATCAATTCTCCCTAAGAAAAGATTAAGTCTGAGGTCTTCCACCATTGTAGATGTGCGGGCCCTTCCTGGGTTGATTGTTCTCGACTGGATACAGTGGCTCAGTTGCACCGAAAAGATGCAACCATGTCTATTAGGCATTGGATGCTATGGGCTGGAGGATGAGTTGGGCTCAATATTCTGGATATGGTGAGAGACTCAATTAGGAATCCAGTCTGTGCAAATGGTGGGTCTGACTTAACTAAGGAGTGGATCAATATTTCGGATATGGTGAGATTCATGAATTAGAGATCAAGTTTGGGTGCACCATGATTAGAGAATCATTGAACAAGAGTTGTTCACTCATTGGCTAACCCATCACCAATAACTGTTAGGTGAGGTGATGAGTCAGTTGGTGAGACCGCACCACCCACTAGAAATCATTAATCATGGAGATTTTTGCATCTCTACAGAGGAAGTGTAGGGATCCGAGAAAATAGTGGGAGCTAATTTATTTAAAAATAAAATTTCTAAATAAATTGGTCAAGTCATAATTACAATATCTAACTAGAATCTTTGACTCTCTATAAGAAAATGTCTGCGTCCAACCCATTGGCACGTATCCTGGACACACATAGACTGATCGGACCCAATTATAAAGATTGGCTCAGAAACTACAAAATTATTTTGGGTTCTGAGAAGTTAACCCATGTTTTGGACCAGGACCCTCCCACCTTACCAGCCCGTCCATCCATTGAACAGAGAGCATCTCTGGAAAAATGGATAGACGAAGATAATAAGGCCAGATATTACATGTTGGGCTCGATGTCTGATGAGCTCCAGCGCCAACATGAAGATATCGGGACTGCTCGCCAAATGTTGGCTCACCTGCAGGAGATGTTTGGTGAACAGAGTCGCGCAGCCAAGTATCAAGTCACGAAATGACTTTTTAAGGCTAAGATGCGTGATGGGCAGTCAGTCCAAGATCACTGTCTGACATGATGATCAAGGACATGGAAGAGCTTGAGAAGCTCGGTGTGAAGTTAGACTTGGATCTGCAGAACGATATTATTCTGCAATCCTTGACTGATGCATATGGGCAATTCATCATGAATTACCACATGCATAAACTTCAAAATTCTTGGCCGAATTAATGAATATGCTGGTTACCGCTGAGCTTTCTATGAAAGGATTCTAAAGGCTCAGTTCTTGCTATGGAATGGACTTCTTCCAAAAGAAAGTCTTATGGAAAGAAAAAGAAGTCTGCAAAAAGCAGAAGGTGGAAGGAGCAAAGAAGAAGAAGGCAGAGCCAAAGAAAAAGGCCGATGTCAAAGGAAAGTGTTTCCATTGCAACAGCGATGGCCATTGGAAGCGGAACTGCCCTACTTACCTGGCCACCCTAAAGAACAAGAAGGAAGGTCCTTCTGGAGGTATGCTCGTTATTGAGTCTAACCTTACGATTTCTTCTGCATCCAGTTGGGTGCTTGACTCTGGTTCTAGTGCTCATCTGTGCACTTCCATGCAGGGTCTTGAGGATAGCAGGAGGCTGAGGGATGGAGACATGATCCTACGTGTTGGTAATGGAGTAAGAGTTGCTGCAGTAGCCGTGGGAACATACCCTCTTCGATTACCATCTGGTTTAGACTTAGTTTTGAAAGACTGTTATTATGTGCCTGCAGCTAGCAGGAATTTGATTTTTGTTTCATGCTTAGCACTAGAAGGCTATGTGATTACCTTCTTTAAGGACCATTGTAACATTCTTTATGAAAGAAATAAAATTGCAAATGGTTTTCTTATTAATGGTCTTTATCAGCTACATATTGATGTACCTATTCTAACTATCGAGCAAAACGTGAATGCCAAATGACCTAGGGATAGTCCAAATGATAGGTATCTATGGCACCTAAGATTAGGTCATATAGCAGAAGATAGGATCAACAAATTGGAAGAAAAATGGGCTATTGAGTCCATTGACTTTCGAGTCATATCCAACTTGTGAATCTTGTCTTCAAGGCAAAATGACTAAACTCCCTTTTGTTGGACATGGGGAAAGGGCCACAGATCTCCTTGCCCTAGTACATACTGATGTGTGTGCGGCCCATTTGATGTGCCGGCTAGAGGCAATTTTGTCTACTTCATTACCTTTACCGATGATCTGTCTAGGTATGGGTATGTGTATCTTATGAGACACAAGTCTGAAGCTTTTGAAAAGTTCAAAGAATTCAGACATGAAGTAGAAAAACAAACTGGAAAATCCATTAAGGTTCTTTGATCAGATCGAGGAGGTGAATACCTTAGTCGGAAATTCCTAGACTATTCAAGAAAAATGGCATAGTCTCTCAATGGACTCCACCTAAAAATACCTCAACTCAACGGGATTTCAGAATGGAGAAATCAGACCCTATTGGATATGGTTCGATCCATGATGAGCTTCACAGACCTCCCTGATTTTCTTTGGGGACATTCATTGTTAACTTCAATTTATCTACTGAATAGGGTTCCCTCTAAAACCGTTCCTACCACACCGTATGAGATATGGCACGGTAAGAAACCAAGTCTGAGTCATCTCAGAATTTGGGATTGTCCGGCTCATGTCAAAAGACAACAAGCGGACAAGTTAGAGTTTAGGTCCTTCAGAGCTCGATTCATAGGATATCCTAAAGAGTCATTAGGATACTATTTCTACATTCCAGAAGACCACAATGTGATTGTGAGTCGACATGCCATCTTTCTTGAAAAATAGTTTATTCAAGATAGCGGCATTGGAAAGCAGATCAAGCTTGATGAGAAAGTCTCACAAGTACAACGAGCTAAGGACCAATTGGAACCAAATCAGGTTGAGCCAATAAGAACACTACCTCCTCCACCTCGTAGATCGAAAAGAGTTTTTCCATCCCCTGAAAGATACTTAGGTATTATTTCAGAGGAAGTAGAGAAAATGTTCCTCATAGGTAATGGTGCTCATGGTGATGATCCCAAAACCTACAATGAGGCGATATCAGATATCGACTCGAGAAATGGCTAGAGGCAATGCAGTCAGAAATTGACTCGATGCACTCAAACCAAGTCTGGACCTTGGTAGATCCACCAGAAGGTATAGTACCTATTGGGTGTAAATGGATCTTCAAGAGAAAGATTGGTGCAGATGGGAAATGTGGAGACATTCAAGGCTAGACTAGTGGCAAAAGGTTATAGTCAATGCGAAGGCATTGACTATCAGGATACCTTTTCCCAGTGGCTATGCTAAAATCCATCCGCACATTGCTTGCCGTTGCAACCTATTTCGATTATGAAATATGGCAAATGGACGTGAAAACGGCATTCTTGAATGGATATCTTGAGGAAGATATCTATATGGAACAGCCGCTAGGTTTCACATCCAGTGATACTGATCACAAGGTTTGCAAGCTGCAAAGGTCCATATATGGACTTAAGCAAGCATCTCGGAGCTGGAACACTCATTTCAATGATGTGATCAAAATGTTTGGTTTCATCAAAAATGAAGAGGAACCGTGTGTCTTCAAAAAGGTCAGTGGGAGCGCTGTTGTCTTCCTCGTATTGTACGTGGATGACATCCTCCTTATTGGGAATGATATTCCCATGTTGACGAACAGTCAAATTATGGTTGTCCAAGGAATTCTCCATGAAAGACCTAGGTGAAGCATCCTTTATTCTAGGAATTAAGGTCTATAGGGATAGACCGAATAGGATGCTAGGACTTTCACAGAAGATGTACATAGAGAAAGTACTAAAGAGGTTTAGTATGGAAAAACTCTAAAGAGGGGATTAATACCCTTCAGACATGGTATTCATCTTTCCAAGAAGATGTGCCCCAGCACACCTGAGGAAATAGAACGCATGAGCAAGATCCCTTATGCTTCTGCAATAGGGAGCCTCATGTATGCCATGCTATGTACACGACCTGATATAGCCCATGCTGTGAGTGTCACAAGCAGATATCAGTCAAATTCAGGTGAAGAACACTGGACTTCTGTGAAATGTATCCTTAAGTACTTAAGAAGAACTAAGGATATGATGTTGGTCTTTGGTAATGGAGAACTCCAAGTCCAAGGATACACAGACTCGGATTTCATGTCCGATATAGATGATCGAAAGTCGACATCTGGGAGTCTGTTTGTGTGCAATGGTGGTGCTGTCAGCTGGAAGAGTTCCAAGCAAACGGTGATAGCAGATTCCACCATGGAAGCAGAATATATCGCTGCATCAGAAGCTATGAAGGAAGCATTCTGGTATAAGAAGTTTGCTGCAGAAATTGGAGTAATGCCATCAGATGCCATTCCTCTATACTACGACAACAATGGTGCACCATAGCCCTTGCTAAGGAGCCAAGGTCTCACCAGAAATCCAAGCATATTGAGCGGCGATACCACCTCATCCATGATTACCTCGAGAAGGGTTATGTCGAGGTCAAGAGAGTCAACTCCACAGATAATGTGGCAGACCCACTTACAAAGCCGTTGGGACAACAAGAAGATCGAAGCCCACCTTGAGAAGATGGGACTTAGACTTGTAGCCAATTGGCTTTAGGATAAGTGGAAGATTGTTAGATATATGTGCCCTAGAAGCCAGAATTGGCTGACACTTGTAATACACTTCTAGGGGCAAAATTATAATTTTGACTATAATCAATAAAATGGGTTATTTTCTATCACATATGTGTATTTAGTGTCTGTGATACATCCTTTGAGTTAATGGTAATGATAATTCATATTTTCAAGAGTTGAAAATTTAAGACATGAATAATCATTATTAACTCATAAAATGCTTCCGACCATAGGATCATCACGAGGATGGTGATTGATCCGGAAGGTTGGTGTACAATCGCTTCTCTTTAGTAGATGAGTCTTGAGTCTACGGTGTGGAGACACCGGAGCGAGAGTATAGGTACTCGTTAGAGAACGAGGGCACTGAGCGTGACCACCTCGAGTAGTCATTAGGGAAGTCTACCTTCTCGTCAATGACTGACTCGATGCTGCAGTAGTGTGTCTGGTTCTTTGACCTGAGGTGCATCGACAGTTCACCTTGAGGGTGTTATAGTTTGACTACACCATTACTCGGATCTCCTAGCCATATGGAACCCTGAGGTGTATGTTGGCTATAGCATGTTCATTGTAGGAACTGGATTAGCATCAAGATGGAATCTATCTACCTCGGTGGTAGAGGAGCAGCCCTATGATGATCATGAGAATCAAGTCCAGAAGTCCATGGCCATGGCAGAGTGAAATAATAGAAAGAGTTTCTATTTAGATTTTCACATTGGACTTGAATCGAATGATTACATCATATGACAGAGACTAGGGTTTGACGAGTTCACCTTAACCCTAATCTGATCGGAGGCTCAAGATAGAAGAACTTAATCACACAGGTAGCTGCACCAAGAGGTTCGCATTCAGCTCTGATGGGTTGCCACCATATACTGCTAGGTGTCACTGATGGATTTTGGGAGCAATTAGAATGATTTAGATGATCGATCATTCTAGCTGTTCGAATCAGAAGAGTTCTGATCCATCGAAAGGAGTTTCGATGATGTCGATGATAGAGATCATGACATATCCCATTACCATACAGAACTGAACCTAACTGGGTCACACAAACAAAGGGTTTGAATCTGGTGATCATCAATTGAACTGATCCTAGTTCAATTGATCTGAATGAGATTCAATTAGGTTCAAGAAAATCGTGCTAGCACTCGATTGAACCTAACGTTCTTCTTTTACTATCATAAATTAGTTGTCCTGACTGAGCCAAAGGAGTTTGTGCTCAATCAGAGGCCTTCACTATGGTCTGACTGGAGGTTGTCCAAGTCAGAAAAGGTTGTCTTATTTTGTAAGACAATTACCTACCATTTTTGGTCACCTGCCATTTCTCGTCCTTTGACTTTGGTCAAAAGTTGACCTTTGACTGGTCAAATATTGACCATTGATACTTTGACTTTCTATCCATGTGTCACGCACCTATTGGAGAGCTGGTGGGGGCCTGTCCCCCTGCCAGAACCTGGCAAGGAGGAGGGCGCACGCCACCCTTGGCGTGTGCCCAAGTAGGAGGCGCCCAGGAGTCCCTGTTGGACAGGGACTCCATCTCCTTTTTGGATTTCAATTAGAGTTCTCCTAAGAACCAACTTTGACTGGTCTTAGGCACCCTCTAAGGAGGAATCCAGGGGACTCTATTCCCACCAATCAGATTTAGATCTGATTTCACAAAGAGTTGTGATTGGTTGGGAAGAAGAGGAGTTGGATCATAGCTTAGTCTATAAATAAGACCCTACGCCCAACTCAATTAAGTTTGAAATAAAATTCTCCATGCCCCAAGGCTGCCTCTCCCCTCTTCCTCCATGCCAAACCCACCTTCTCCCTCTCCTCTCCACATCCAAAAGGAGTTTTGGACCTTGGTTGGTGCAATCCAGACGAGAGAAAGGTGACTGAAAGCTAGAAGGCTGCACTGCTGCAAAGGACAACTGCTGATCTTCGAAAAGAGTTTTAAAGATCCTCCAGATCAGATCTAGATTTGATTTTTGGAGATGTGATAGAGAAGAAGAGGATCTCTAGATCCAGCTCAAGTGGATACTAGTAGAGGCCAGGCACTTGCGTGGCTTGATCCAGAATCTTCTGCTGCTTATAGGATCATCAACGAGTAATAGGATTACCCACTTCAAGGTAAATTAAATCTGATTTAATTTATCTAAATTTTATTTTAATTTATAAAATAAAAATAATTAGATCTAAAACATCTTAGATCTGATCTGGATCAAAAAAAAAGTTTTTGAAATATATCTCTTGATCTGATCAGATCTGAACGAACCTGGTCCGAAAAATCAGGATTTCCCTTCAATTCCTTCAGATCTGATCGAATCAAGAAATATATTTCAAAATTTTTTTTCTTTGATCCTAATTAGATCTAAGATATTTTAGATTTGATCTTTATTATTTTTATAATAAAAATAAAATCTAAATAAATTAAATCAAATTTAATTTACCTTGATGTAGGATAATCCTATTACCCATTGATGATCCTATAAGCAATGGAAGGTACTAGATCTATCCACATAAGTGCCTGGTCTCTATCGGTATCCACTCAGGCTGGATCTAGAGAACCTCTTCTTCTCTATCACATCTCCAAAAATTAGATCTGGATCTGATATGAAGAATCTTAAAAATATCTTTCAAAAATTAGCAGTTGTCCTTTGTAGCAGCACAGCCTTCTAGTTTTTTGTCACCTTTCTTTCGTCTGGATTGCACCAACGTGGATCCCAAACACCTTTGGGCATGGAGAAGAGAGGGAGAAGATGGACTTGGCATGGAGGAGGAGGGAGACAGCCTTGGGGCGTGGAGAATTTTCAATGCTCTTTAGGTTGGGCGCAAGGTTTTATTTATAGACTATGAGTGATCCAACTCCTCTTCTTCCCAACCAATCACAATCCTTTGTGAAATCAGATCTAAATCTAATTGGTGGGAATAGAGTCCCTTGGATTCCTTCTTAGATGGCACCTAAGACCAGTCAAATTTGGTTCTTAGGAGAAGTCTAATCGAAATCCAAAAGGAAGATGGAGTCCCTATCCAATAGGAACTCCTGGGCGCCTCCTACTTGGGCACACGCCAAGGGTGGCATGCGCCCTCCTCCTTGCTAGGTTCTAGTAGGAGGACAAACCCCCACCAGCTCTCCAATAGATGCGTGACATGTGGATAGAAGTCAAAGTGTTAATGGTCAACATTTGATCAGTCAAAGGTCAACTTTTGACCAAAGTCAAAGGGTGAGAAATTGCAGGTGACCAAAAATTGTAGGTATTATCGTACAAAATAAGACAACCCTTTTCTAACCTAGACATGCTCTAGTCAGACCAAGTGAAGGCCTCTGATTGAGCACAAACTCTTTTGGCTCAGTCAGAACAACTATTTAAAATAGTAAAAGAAGTACGTTAGGTTCAATCAAGTGCTAGCATGATTTCCTTGAACCTAATTGAATCTCATTTAGATTAATTGAATCGGATTAGTTCAATTGATGATCACCAGATTCAAACCCATGTTTGTGTGACCCAGTTAGGTTCAGTTTTGTATGGTAATGGGATATGTCATGATCTCTATCATTGATATCATCGAAACTTCTTTTGATGGATCAGAACACTTCTGATTTGAACAGCTAGAATGATCGATCATCTAAATCATTCTAATTGATTGCAAAATCCATCAGTGATACCTAGCAGTATATGGTGGTAACCCATCAAAGCTGAATAAGAACCTCTTGGTGCAACTACCTATGTGATTAAGTTCTTCTATCTTGAGGTCAGATCAGATTAGGGTTTAGGTGAACTCGTCAAACCCTAGTCTATGTCATATGATGTAATCATTCGATTCAAGTCCGATGTGAAAATCTAAATAGAAACTCTTTCTATTATTTCACTCTACCATGGCCATGGGCTTCTGGACTTGATTCTCATGATCATCATAGGGCTGCTCCTCTACCACCGAGGTAGATAGATTCCATCTTGATGCAATCCAGTTCCTACAATGAACATGCTATAGCCAACATACACCTCAGGGTTCCGTATGGCTAGGAGACTGAGTTATGGTGTAGTCAAACTATAACACCCTCAAGGTGAACTGTCGATGCATCTCAGGTCAAAGAACCAGACACACTACTGCAGCATCGAGTCAGTCATTGACGAGAAGGTAGACTTCCTAATGACTACTCGAGGTGGTCACGCTCAGTGCCCTCGTTCTCTAACGAGTATCTATACTCTCGCTCCGGTGTCTCCACACCATAGACTCAAGACTCATCTACTAAAGAGAAGTGATTGTACACCAACCTTTCGGATCAATCACCATCCTCATGATGATCCTATGGTCGAGAGCATTTTATGAGTTAATAATGATTATTCATGTCTTAAATTTTTAACTCTTGAAAATATGAATTATCATTACCATTAACTCAAAGGATGTATCACAGACACTAAATACACATATGTGATAGAAAATAATCCATTTTATTGATTATAGTCAAAATTATAATTTTGCCCCTAGAAGTGTATTACAAGTGTCAGCCAATTCTGGCTTCTAGGGCACATATATCTAACAATCTCTCACTTATCCTAAAGCCAATTGGCTACAAGTCTAAGTCCCATCTTCTCAAGGATGGGCTTCGAATTTTTGTTGTCCCAACGACTTTGTAAGTGGGTCTGCCGCATTGTCTGCGAAGTTGACTCTCTTGACCTCGACGTAACCCTTCTCGAGGTAATCACAGATGAGGTGGTATTGCCGCTCAATGTGCTTGGATTTTTGGTGAGACCTCGGCTCCTTAGCAAGGGCTATGGCACCATTGTTATCGCAGTATAGAGGAATGGCATCTGATGGCATTACTCTGATTTCTATAGTAAACTTCTTGTACCAGAATGCTTCCTCCGCAGCCTCTGACTTAGTGATATATTTTATCCCAACGGCTTTGTAAGTGGGTCTGCCATATTGTCTATGGAGTTGACTCTTTTGACCTCGACATAATCCTTTTCAAGGTAATCGCGGATGATGTGGTATCACCGTTCAATATGCTTGGACTTCTGGTGAGACCTTGGCTTCATAGCAAGGGCTATGGTGCCATTGTTGTCGTAGTATAGAGGAATGGCATCTGATGGCATTACTTCGATTTCTGCAGCAAACTTCTTATACCAGAATGCTTCCTTCGTAGCTTCTGATGCAGCGATATATTCTGCTTCGATGGTGGAATTTGCTATCGCAGTTTGCTTGGAACTCTTTCAGTTGACAGCACCACTATTGCACAGAAACAGACTCCCAGATGTCGACTTTCGATCATCTATATTGGACATAAAATCCGAGTCTGTGTATCCCTAGACTTGGAGTTCTCCGTTACCAAAGACCAACATCATATCCTTAGTTCTTCTCAAGTACTTAAGGATACATTTCACAAAAGTCCAGTGTTCTTCACCTAGATTTAACTGATATCTGCTTGTGACACTCACAGCATGGACAACATCAGGTCGTGTACATAGCATGGCATACATGAGGCTCCCTATTGCAGAAGCATAAGGGATCTTGCTCATGCGTTCTATTTCCTCAGGTGTGCTAGGGCACATCTTCTTGGAAAGATGAATACCATGTCTGAAGGGTATTAATCCCCTCATAGAGTTTTCCATACTAAACCTCTTTAGTACTTCCTCTATGTACATCTTCTATGAAAGTCCTAGCATCCTATTCGATCTATCCCTATAGACCTTAATTCCTAGAATAAAGGATGCTTCGCCTAGGTCTTTCATGGAGAATTCCTTAGACAACCATAATTTGACTATCATCATCATGGGAATATCATTCCTAATAAAAAGGATGTCATCCACGTACAGTACGAGGAAGACAACAGCGCTCCCACTGACCTTTTTGAAGACACACAGTTTCTCTTTCATTTTTGATGAAACCAAACGTTTTGATCAACATCATTGAAATGAGTGTTTCCAGCTCCGAGATGCTTGCTTAAGTCCATAAAAAAAAAGAATAAAAACTATATGATGGATGCTCTAAATAATTAGGGTTTCTAATCTTGTGATGAGATTTCTAATTAATTTGAAAAAAATAAAGCAAATATTAAAAATAAGAAAAGAGATTTAGGGTTTAGGAATGATCTCACCGAATAGGATTGAGAGTTTTGTTCGTGCCCTAATCTTCCTTGTTCTTTTTTTTTTCTATTTTTCTGCAAAATAAATAAGAAAAATAATTAGTAGGCAGTAAAAAAAAATCAAAGAAATAAGAAAATTTTAATTTTTATGCCTCCCCGACAACGACCTCAAAAATTTGATAGAAACACGATGCTATCGTTAAGATACCGTGTTTATCAGTTTAAATCTGACTTTTTACTTTTTAAATTAATTAAAAATTATGAAGAGAGTAGTGAGTCAGGTCGAATCCATAGAGAGGTAATGATTTATTTGTTCTCGGTTGGATACAGTGGCTCAGTTGCACCGAAAAGACACAACCATGTCTATTAGGCATTGGATGCTATGGGCTCGAGGATGAGTTGAGCTCAATATTTCAGATACGGTGAGAGACTCAATTAAGAATCTAGTCTGTGCAAATGGTGGGTCTAACTTATCTAAGGAGTGGATCAATATTCCAGATATGATGAGATTCATGAATTAGAGATCAAGTTTGGGTGCACCATGATTAGAGAATCATTGAACAAGAGTTGTTCACCCATTGGCTAACCCATCACCAATAATTGTTAGGTGAGGTGATGAGTCAGTTGATGAGACTGCACCACCCACTAGAAATCATTAATCGTAGAGATTTTCACATCTCTACAGAGGGAGTGTAGGGATCCAAGAAAATAGTGGAGCTAATTTATTTAAAAATAAAATTCTTAAACAAATTGGTCAAGTCATAATTACAGTATCTAACTAAAATCTTTGACTCTCTATAGGAAAATGTCTGCGTCCAACCCATTGGCACATATCCTAGACACACGTAGACTGACCAAACCTAATTATAAAGATTGGCTCAGAAACTATAAAATTATTTTGGGTTCTAAGAAGTTAACCCATGTATTGGACCAAGACCCTCCCACCTTACCAGCCCGTCCATCCATTGAACAGAGAGCATCTCTGAAAAAATTGATAGATGAAGATAATAAGGCTAGATATTACATATTAGGCTCGATGTTTGATGAGCTCCAGCACCAACATGAAGATATCAAGACTGCTCGCCAAATGTTGGATCACCTGCACGAGATGTTTGGTGAACAGTGTCGCGCAGCCAAGTATCAAGTTACGAAATGACTTTTTAAGGCTAAGATGCGTGATGGACAGTCAATCCAAGATCACTCTCTGATGATGATCAAGGACATGGAAGAGCTTAAAAAGCTTGGTGTGAAGTTAGACTTGGATCTGCAGAACGATATTATTCTCTAATCTTTGATTGATGCATATGGATAATTCATCATGAATTACCACATGCATAAACTTCAAAATTCCTTAGCCGAATTAATGAATATGCTGGTTACCGCTGAGCTTTCTATGAAAGATTCTAAAGGCTCAGTTCTTGCTATGGAATGGACTTCTTCCAAAAAAAAGTCTTATGGAAAGAAAAAGAAGTCTATGAAAAAGTAGAAGGTGGAAGGAGGAAAGAAGAAGAAGGCAGAGCTGAAGATGAAAGCCGCTGCCAAAGGAAAGTGTTTCCATTACAACAGCGATGGCCACTGAAAGCGGAACTGTCCTACTTACCTGGCCACCCTGAAGAACAAGGAGGAAGATCCTTCTGGAGGTATGCTCGTTATTGAGTCTAACCCTTATGATTTCTTCTACATCCAGTTGGTTGCTTGACTCTGGTTCTAGTCCTCATCTATGCACTTCTATGCAGGATCTTGAGGATAGCAGGAGGCTAAGAGATGGAGACATGATCCTATGCATCGATAATAGAGCAAGAGTTGCTGCAGTGGCAATGGGAACATACCCTCTTCGATTATCATCTGGTTTAGACTTAGTTTTGAAAAACTGTTATTATGTGCCTGTAGCTAGTAGGAATTTGATTTCTGTTTCATGCTTAGCACTAGAAGGCTATGTGATTACCTTCTTTAAGAACCATTGTAACATTCTTTATTGAAAGAAATAAAATTGCAAATGGTTTCCTTATTAACGGTCTTTATCAGCTACATATTGATGTATCTGTTCTAACTATCGAGCAAAACGTGAATGCCAAATGACCTAGGGATAGTCCAAATGACAGATATCTATGGCACCTGAGATTAGGTCATATAGCAGAAATAGGATCAACAAATTGGAGATAAATGGGCTATTAAGTCCATTGACTTCTGAGTCATATCCAACATATGAATCTTGTCTTCAAGGCAAAATGACTAAACTCCCTTTTGTTGGACATGGGGAAAGGGCCACAGATCTCCTTGCCCTAGTACATATTGATGTGTGCGGCCCATTTGATGTACCGACTAGAGGCAATTTTGTCTACTTGATTACCTTTACCGATGATTTGTCTAGGTATGGGTATGTGTATCTTATGAGACACAAGTCTGAAGCTTTTAAAAAGTTCAAAGAATTCAGATATGAAGTAGAAAAATAAACTGAAAAACCCATTAAGGTTCTTCAATCAGATCGAGGAGGTGAATATCTTAGCCGGGAATTCTTAGACTATCTCAAAAAAAATGGCATAGTCTCTCAATGGACTCCACCAAGTACACCTCAACTCAATGAAATTTCAGAACGGAGAAATCAGACTATATTGGATGTGGTCCGATCCATGATGAGCTTCATAGACCTTTCTGATTTTCTTTGGGGACACTCATTGTTAACTTCAATTTATCTACTGAATAGGGTACCCTCTAAAATCATTCCTACCACACCGTATGAGATATGGCACGGTAAGAAACCAAGTCTGAGTCATCTCAGAATTTGGGTTGTCCGGCTCATGTCAAAAGACAACAAGCAGATAAGTTAGAGTTTAGGTCCTTCAGAGCTCGATTCATAGGATATCCTAAAGAGTCATTAGGATACTATTTCTACATTCTAAAAGACTACAATGTCATTGTGAGTTGACATGCCATCTTTCTTGAAAAATAGTTTATTCAAGATAACGGCATTGGAATGCAGATTAAGCTTGATGAGAAAGTCTCATAAGAACAATGAGCTAAGGACCAATTGGAACCAAATCAGGTTGAGCCAATAAGAATACTACCTCCTCCACCTTGTAGATTGGAAAGAGTTTTTCGTCCCCCTGAAAGATACTTAGGTATTATTTCAGAGGAAGTAGAGGAAATGTTCCTCGTAGGTAATGGGACTCATGGTGATGATCCCAAAACCCTACAATGAGGCAATATCGGATATCAACTCTGAGAAATAGCTAGAGACAATGTAGTTAGAAATTGACTCGATGCACTCGAACCAAGTCTAGACCTTGGTAGATCCACCAGAAGGTATAGTACCTATTGGGTGTAAATGGATCTTCAAGAGAAAGATTGGTGCAGATGGAAATGTGAAGACATTCAAGGCTAGACTAGTGGCAAAAGGTTATAGTCAACGCGAAGGCATTGACTATCAGGATACCTTTCCCCAGTGGCTATGCTAAAATCCATCCGCATATTGCTTGCCGTTGCAACCTTTTTCGATTATGAAATATGGCAAATGAACGTGAAAATAGCACTCTTGAATAGATATCTTGAGGAAAATATCTATATGGATCAGCCACTAGGTTTCACATCCAGTGATACTGATCACAAGGTTTGCAAGCTGCAAAGGTCCATA